>OY735224.1:47079810-47129810 GCA_963457665.1 Thysanoteuthis rhombus | reverse complement strand
GCTTTTTACCTTGATGAAAATACAACCAGTATGGTTTGAATTTATGACTCAATTCAAAAATTTTCAAAAAAATAAAAATGTCAGGTTAGTCACTTGATGGGGTGGGTGATTAATTAAAAAGTTAGAGTTGATCAATGAATAAGTTATTTTTCTGGCACTCTATGAAAAAAATAAATAAATAAATGCTGCTGGACATAAACTAAGGGAACAATTTGACTAACTTTTATTATAAATTAAAGACCCCCTCTAAAAGCCATTTACAGGAGTGATTGGAAAAAAAAAAAAGAAGTTTTTCTTCTAGACATAAGATGCAAATATTGAAATTAATCAGCAAGTCTAGCTCCATTGATGTGACCCATGTGTAGCAAGCCAGACCAACTTGAAAACTGAAGACAGATTTTTTGGGGTCACTCAGTAGAAACCATCACATGAGCAATGTCATTTTGCAGCCTGATGAACCAAAAAATGGAATAAGGGGTGATCAACAAATAAGTTACCTGCCTTTTGTAGGATCACTAAGAAGTTCAAAATTTTCTAAGTACAAGCAGGCACCAAATGATGACCAATTTAGCATAAACTTACATAGTAAATTGAACATCACCCACACTAAAAACCCCATTTTCTAGGTAAGTTTTTTTTCTAGACATAATAAAGAGTAAATGTTGATATTTTCAGTCATCTTCATAGATGTATATGTCAAACAGACATACATACATACATATACGTTTGTATTGTATATGTGAAGTGATCCGACAGAATGTAAAGGGAAATGATACTCAGAATACATATATAGCTAGCCAGACCAACCTGAAAACTGAAAAACAAAAGGAGATTTTCTTGAGAAAAGAAAATTCACGGCTCGTGAACAGACAACTTTCCAGTCTTTCCATTTTGTATTTAATGCCGTCTGGGTGTTGAAAGCTCTTATTGTTGATTCAATTAGATCACAACACGCTTTAATCTGCTCCATAGACAAGGAAGTAAAAGATGGTTTTTCTTTATCTTTGTAGACAGAAAAGACCAACAAAATCTGCAGATAAACAATTCTAAACAATCAAGCTCCAGAAATTTACAATATAATATAACGAAAAAAAGATAAGTAGCTAGACCTTATAAATCAAAACTAATTACTCTAGAAGAAAGAAGAAGAAGGTTGAGACACACTACAAATGCTCAAGACAATAACACGTACAGATAGCGTCCAAGCAGAAAAAGTTTGTTACAATAAACAGAAGAAATAACGAAATATAACAAACTTGGCCTCACAGTCAATAATTGTACAACCATAGCATTGAAATTTGATGTTAAAATGAAAAAAAATAATAATAATAATTTCATTGAAGAATAGAAATGGGCAAAATAAATTCTATCCAAGACATCACAGGCGTTTTCCACTAGACATGGAATAGAACAGAGAAAAAAAGAGCAATTAAATTCTAGAGAATACAGATCTCATTATCAAACCTGAATAAGGTCCCTAAAAAAGGTTTAAAAAAAAAAAAATTGGGGAAGGGATTTAGTGGAGTACTGATACCAATTTTCAAGTCCGTAGACAGAAAGGCCAAGAGCACTGGAAGATACAAATAAACGGGCAATAAAAAGCTATAGAACCCTTCAGCACTTTCGGTGGCCACGATTGTTCAACAACCCAGCTAAAAAGTTCTTTACAGCAAACAGAAGGAACAAAAAATAAAAACATAAGAACATTGCAAAAGAATCGGAAAAAAAAATTTAAAAACTCTAGAAGAAAAGTTTGTCTTTAAGATTAATCAACTGGAACTCACTAGTACAGTACAGTACAATCCAAATATACACAAGGAACAATACAACACGTTGATCAGAAACTAACACAATGAAGAAAATAAAAAAGCATAATTATAATTATTTTTCGAATGATATAACTTCAAGAACAAATACGAAAAAAACACATCACATGTTCACTGATGCATCCACCATCCTTACGTCCATATCTGAGATTCCTGGTTTCAAATGGATTTTAAATGAAGTAGTAGCAGCAATATTAGTTCTCAGTAGTAGTAGTAGCAGCAGCAGCAGCAGCAATATTAGTTCTCAGTAGTAGTAGTAGTAGCAGCAGCAATATTAGTTCTTAGTAGTAGTAGTAGCAGCAGCAGCAATATTAGTTCTCAGTAGTAGTAGTAGCAGCAATATTAGTTCTCAGTAGTAGTAGTAGTAGTAGCAGCAGCAATATTAGTTCTCAGTAGTAGTAGTAGTAGCAGCTATATTAGTTCTCAGTAGTAGTAGTAGTAGCAGCTATATTAGTTCTCAGTAGTTGTGGTAGTAGCAGCTATATTAGTTCTCAGTAGTAGTAGTAGTAGTAGCAGCAGCAAGAGCAATATTAGTTCTCAGTAGTAGCAGCAGGAGCAATATTAGTTCTCAGTAGTAGTAGTAGTAGTAGCAGCAGCAGCAATATTAGTTCTCCGTAGTAGTAGTAGTAGCAGCAGCAATATTAGTTCTCCGTAGTAGTAGTAGTAGCAGCAGCAATATTAGTTCTCCGTAGTAGTAGTAATCGTAGTAGTAGTAGTAGTAACAATATTAGTTCACGTAGTAGTAGTAGTAGTAGAAGGAAGAAGAGGAAGGCAAAGATGGTTCACCAAAAATCTGGCTATTCAAAAAAACAAAAAAAAAAAAAAAAAAAATTTTTTAAATTTAAGTAACTGTATGATTTTTTTTTAATTAATTAGTAGTCTTAGTGTATGGTTATTTTATTCGATAAGTGGGCTTCAAATGAGTACACAGAACCATAGTAGCTAAAAAGTTAACAAGAAATTGAAAAGTTGTGCCGATTTTAACTCTTTTTAGCTATAAATAACCATACTTGGCAACACTTGAAAAAAATTTTCCTCAAAGACATTTGGTACATCATCAATTGTTCTGAAGATGTTCTTTTAATGACGTCATACCAGGTGTATTCAGGGCCCCACCACCACCAAAAGGTGTATCTGTCGGTTCTCCACCCCCAACCACCACGAGGTTCAACAGTCAGCTGTCCTCCCCCTCAACCGCCAAAACATGTATCTACCGGCTCCCCGACCTCCACCACCAAAAGGAGTGTTGGTCCCCACCCACCTGCAACTACCAAAAGATGCGTCGTCTTAAAATTGAAATAAATAAACAAAGGGCTTATTCGATCAATAAAGATGTATCACGGATTTCCGGGTACCAACAACGGTCACCCTGTCTGGCCAGGAAATCTGAAACCAGGTAATCACAGGTGAGAAGAATAGATGTAATTCGATATTATTGACCATCAGTAAAGAGGAGATAGTTTATAGATAGGCAATAGGAAATACAAAAGAGTCCATCAAAAAAACAGGAAACAAAAGTGTTTTGGAGGTGCGGCTTAATTACTTGTGTATAACAAATGCATCCTCCCAATAGTCACTTATGGAGCTGAAACATGGAACTTGACCAAGAGACAGACCCGTAAGCTGAGATCCATGCAACGTGCACATGAAAGAATAATGCTGGGCCTCACATGGAGAGACCACAAAACAGCACAGTACATCCGGGAAAAGACAAGAGTTAGAGACCTCATAGAATCCATAAAAATCTCAAATGGCGGTGGGCTGGCCATGTTGCAAGAATGGCAGACAATCGATGGACATCACAACTCACAACATGGATTCCCCGAGACCACATGCGCAACCGAGGCCGGCAGAATGTTAGATGGAGAGACGAGCTAGACAAGTTCAGGAAGTACTGGCTCCGTGACGCCCATGATAGAGAAGTGTGGCAAATCCTGGGGAAGGTCTATGTCCAACGACGGACGCTAAAAGACTGATGATGATGATGATGATGAAGATAGACACTGGTTAGTTAATACCTGTGGAAACATTCTGGGATGAATTTGAATTTCTGCGAGATTCATTCAGAAAAGAATATATGTTAACAGGGCAATGGGCAGGCCATGTTGCAAGAATGACAGACAATCGATTGACATCATGACTCACAACATGGATCCCCAGAGATCACATGCAAAACCAAGGCCGACAGAATACAAGATGGAGATATGAACTAGATAAATTTAGAAAATACTGGCTCTGCAACGCCCATGATAGAGAAATGTGGCAAATCCTGGGGGAGGTCTATGTCTAACAACAGACATTTAGAGACTGGTGATGATGATGATATGTATTAGGACTACCCTGAAACAAAATAAGGTCCAATCGAATAGTGTGATGGCTAGCACATCTGCTTCACACACAGAAGGTTCTGGGTTCAATTCCCAGAATGAGCAAAGGATGTGGAAAATTCTTCATTAGGACAAATTTCCTTGTGCAAAGGTCGAGGGTCAAAAAAACTTGTAGGTATCAAATCCCGGTCTCAACCAGACTAGAGACATGCAAGGATCACTAAGCTGATGCTAGCAACAGAAACCCAGGTCCTTGTCATAATTCATTGAGGGTTGCCCCTTAGATGTGATGCTTTAAAAATAGATAAATAAAAAATCTAAAAAATGAATGAAAAATATCAAGCTAATTATAAGAATTATAGCTTGTGTGTGTGGGGGGAGTTTGAACAACACTGCAGGGGAGCCATGGTAAAATGTTTTGTTTTTTAATATCCCAATACAGTTCCATGGTAAACAACTGACGTTCCTAACAAGAAAAATTCTCTTATAATAGTACAATTATTATACTATAAGTTTTCCAGCAACATCTTCACTGTTTAAAGCTGCAAAACTTTCCGGGGACACACACACATATATATATATATATATATGAGTGATTATATTAGGTGATTCTTTGAGATGAGTATGCAGGTAAACTGTCCATATTACTTTTAGTGAACTATTGTATGGGTTATGGAGTTGTATTCGTCAATAAAAAATTTTGAGTGAAGCCAGCATTTTAATGCTATTTCAATTCTCCTGTTTAATAAACATATCTAAGGTTAAAATCAAATCCCTTAGAACACAATTCAACATCCACTCGAAGATAAGTCTTACATCTAGTCCATACCCCTTGACAAGTAACTTATAACTACCAGCAAAACACACAACAAACTTAACTGATAAAATAACAAAAAAAACAAAAGAAAAAACTTCTCCAACCAGAGCAAGTCACAAAAGTTTCCTCAAACAGGAATCTGAAATATAAATGATCATTTGCCTAAAGAAGCCTAAACAGAGCAGAAACATAAATATGTTTGTGTAGTGAATCTACTATATCAATCTCTATATATCTCTATATCAATCTCTATCTATATCTATATCAATCTCTATCTATATCTATATCAATCTCTATCTATATCTATATCAATCTCTATCTATCAATCTATCTCTATACCTATCTATATCAATCTATATATATATATATATATATGCTGTTTTTAAAGATTTGTTTATCTATGCTGATGGTGCCCAATATTTTTAATTTTATACTCAGAAGAAAACAAGCAAAGATTGACTCTACGTTGGCAAGCTGAAGCTTCAAGAACAAGAAAATCTCGCTAGTGCCCAAAAGAAGGGTTTACAACTAATGTATCCGCCAGGTAATCACATCTGGAGTTGAAACATGGAACCTAACCAAAAGATTAACCCTCAAACTGAGAACCATACAACATGCACAGGAAAGAATCATACTGAATATAACATGGAGAGATCAGAAGACAGCACAATATATTAGCGGAAAAACAGGAGTCAAAGATATCATAGAATCCATCAGAAAACTAAAATGGCAATGGGCTGGTCTGTTGTGAGAATGGAAGACCACCTCTGGACATCACAACTCACAACACAGATCCCCAGAGATCATATGCATAACTGGGGCCAACAAAATATAAGATGGCGTGATAGTGTAGAGAGGTTTGGCAAATCTTGGGAGAGGTCCATGTCTAACGATGGACACTAAAATAGTGATGATAACGATGAAATACACACAGTCAAAGTCATAATGCAGAGCTTTCCAAACAGTGTCACCAATAATCTCTGGGTGTATTATAAAATAGAGTGTAATTTTGTACATCTTTTAAAAGATGGGCGTTGTGGAGCCAGTATTTACTGAATTTGTCTACTTCATCTCTTCATCTTGTGTTCTGTTGGCCTCAGTTTCGCTTGCAATCTCTGGGGATCCATGTTGTGAGTCGTGATGTCCATCAGTTGTCAGCCATTCTTGCAACATGGCCTGCCCATTACTATTCAAGTTTTCTAATATCTCAGATTCCCATTTTCTTCCTGATATACTATGCTGTCTTGTAATCTCCATGTGAGGTTGAGCATGATTCTCTCATGTGTGCGTTGCATGCTTCTCAGTTTGCAGGTTTGTCTCTTGCTTAGGTTCCATGTTTCAGTTCCATAAATGACTATCAGAAGAATGCATTGGTTGTATACTCTTCTTTTTAGGATTATTGGGATTGTCTGGTTTTTGAAGGTTGAGCTTGCTCTGCCAAAGGCTTGCCATCCTAGAGCGATTCTTTGCTTGATTTCCTCTTGTTTTGAGGATCTCATGGAGATTCGTTGTCCTCAGTAGATGTAATGGTCTGTAATGTGTCACAAAAAAAAAATTTTTTAAAAGTGAATTGCCAATGCAAAAAGTTTGGAAGTCTTGGCTGTAATGTATTTAGGAAAAATATATATCAGTGTCTCTGTAGAGTTCGTGCAGTTTCTTACCACATTATCTGACTTACTTTGAGACTATAGAGTTTACAACTTCAAAGCTTTTAATAGCATAAATGAATGTTTGCATCTTATCATTTTCATCTATGATTTTATTAAAAAAGGGACTGCACTTGTTCAAGTTGAAGAGCCCATTGTTTCAAACGATAGGTAGGAGATATTTTCATCAGCAAAATTGTTGCCTGCAAGTGGAAGGGTCCATTGTTATAGACAGAGAAACAGAAAGAACAAGCCTGACTGCTGCATGGTCAGATTCCACTCCTATTTTCTATTCTGACTGAGGATAACCATAGTAACTTCTGTACTGTATATATAATAGATAAAAAAATTATCAAAATATTTTTTGTATAAATGAATGTATTAATTAGAATGAAAAAAGCCAATGCATATCTGTAGGATGAGTTTTTATTGATATCTCAGACCAATCAATTAATTTCTTCTATATAAATCTAAACTGCCAACATAAGTTTCTTCAGTTTTCAAGTTGGTCTGGGTATGTATGTATCAGGCATAAAGGCAGTATCAATTACACCTTATGTCTAGAAAAAACTTTTTAAAATAATTCAGGTTTCTCTTAGGGTTCATTTTACAATGTAAGTTTATGCTAAGTTGGTCTTTTAGTACGTATCCAACAGTATTCCCACTCGTTCCTTTTAATTTAGACTTTTTTTTTAGTGAACACTGCCCAACACCAAGTGAGAGAAATAACTTCTTCATTGATCACCCCTAACATGGCATGCTGGCAAATGACGGTCACGTGACGGTTTCTATTAAGCGACTTATCAGACCTGTTGAATTTTTTTCTGGAACATTTGTTCTTGAATTTTGAAAAATTTTGTATGCATCGATTGGGACCGACTATTTCTATGGTAAATCTTGAAGTACAATTCAAGACACTTTGAATTCTGTGTAAATGAATATTTATTTAGACAATCCCAAAATTTCTTCCTTTCCGTGTGATATATGTATTGCCATGTTTTTCAGAGGCGAATTTGCATTGATACAATATTTGTGACACGATTTTTCTTGTCCAATCCTCCAAATGCTTTCAAGATATTTCATTGCACACTTCTCCCTTATTGACCTCTGATTAAAATTATCAACCTTTGACCATTTGGTTAATTTCTTTTTTCTATGTGTCCACACATTTCTACAACATGCATTTTGGTCAGTCGGTCCTAGTTATGTTTATCAATAGAAACAGGAAGAAAGGAAGAGGTAAGCCATGCTTGAAATAGAACATACCTCAATCAATATATATGTCACCATTCAGCCTAAAAGTACTGCTATGATTATTGGAGTTTTTGTCTAAATCATTTCTTTTTTACAGTTGGTGTTAACCTGATTCAGTAGGGATCTATTTTTGTATTTAGCTATAATTTTGAGAGCCAAATTCAACGTTTTGAAAATTAGGGCCCCTGCTCAAACTGTGTTTAAAGTGATTCCGCATTATAACTGGTCTACAATGTATTAACTGTTTTTACAAACAATTTAGGCAATTGGCAATTTTAGGCCATTTCTGACCATTTATTTCTACGTTTTTGGCCAGAAACATCTCAACTATCTAGCAACCTTGGCCGTCTTTTACAAACATATGCAAATCTACAACAGTAAGCAGTACACATCAGAAATAGAGAATAAGTTCTGGATTCTAATAGTTTCAATAGAAAGCAATAAAAGAGATCCATTTATACAAGGCATGAATACTATACCAAGGGCAAATTGTGCTTTGTATCTTGGGTGGGTTGTATGCTATGGATGCACGAAGACGCAAAAAATATTTTAGTATCCGTAAAAAGCAATGGACAGCACATTATAGCAAAGGTGGTTCTGATTATAACGAGAAGGAGCATATAGAACTTTTCAATTTACAAACGGAGAACTAATAAAAAAGAAATAAGAGAATAAATGAAACGAAAATAAGAATTCAGAGTATACTCAATAATCCAAATTCTGTTAATATTCGGACCATCCTCATCTTGGTTGTTTTTCATACAACGTTTCGGCCGTTGTACTCTACGGCCTTCATTAGGTATCATCTGGTAGGTGTAGAGAAGTAACGAACCGAACCCTTTATAAAAAAAATTAACACCGGTTGTCCTCATGGACGCATAGCATGGTGGTTACAGAATCAGACAAAATTACTGCAAGTAATCTGATGGTTCTAGGTTCAATCCCAGTGTGAGACAATGATAATACTACTAATGCTAAGAGGGGGATGCAGTCAATATACCCCCGTCAGTTAAATAAAGGGTTCGGTTCATTACTTCCCCCACACCTACAAGATGATACCTGATGAAGGCCGAAGAGTACAATGGCCGAAACGTTGTATGAAAAAAAACCAAGATGAAGATGGTCCGAATATTAATAGAAATAATAATAATACCTCATCTAAAAAATTCAGAGATATACTAATCCAAATTCTGGTTTCCGTTGATTCTCTTTCTTCTACGATCGTTCCAAAAAAGATCTTACTATCAGTTGCTTTGTTCCACAGACACAAAGAACCCGAAATTCAATTGACTCTTCCTCGGCCCACCCTTCCACATATTGTCAATCATTTTTAATCATTCATCATCTATGAGAGGAATGAGGGTGCAGAACTTCACAATCTCATAATCGGGCACCGTCTTCCCTACAATCTACCAAAAGAGGCATTGACCGTCTGTTGCCTGTGACAGACACTAAAATATATTTTTGCGTCTCTAATTCACACATCGCACCCAACATACGAAGCACCGTACCACACTGGTTCTAAATCTTCTTACCACTAGACCCCCCCCCACCACCGCTCAGCAGTTGAACCCTACCTCCGCACTCCTCCTCAGACGCATCTTTTTTTCAACCGAATGATTACTTTGAAATAGGTACAGCAAACATGTGAGGAGGGAAAAAAAAAAATTTTGATATATTGTAACGATAATATGCAAACACTTGTGAGAATTACAAAAAAAAAATATATATATATATATATATATACACACATATATATATATATATATATATATATATATATAGTCAAAACAAACACTTTTTTTCTGCCCCCCCCCCCCTCTTGAAATTGTTCACACATAAACACACACAAAGAGCCAGCCCCGGTTGAGAAACACTGAACTAAAAAAATCAGATAAAAGAAATATGGTCTAGTTACACACACAATAGAAATCATGCGACCAGTTTCTTCTAGCAGCATGCCGTGTTGGGAGTGATCAATTAAAAAAATTGGAAAAAAGGACAAGCAATGGATAAGTTACTTCTCTCGCCTTTTCTTTTGTAGTGAGCAATAGAATGGAGACCAAATTTTCAAAATACAAGCATGAACGCTACCAGAGACAAACTAAGAGACCAATTTAGCATGAACTTACATTACAAATTGAACCCCCAACTAAAAACTCTTTTGGGAGGGTTTCAAAAAAAAAAAAAAAAAAATCACGATTTTCTAGACATAAGAAAATGCTCCAAGCCCTCCAGTAACATATGCTATATACATAGCCAGTCAGACGATGATGGCAATTTTCTTTAGCAGTCCATAACAAGTCAGAAATTAATAATGGTTGACAAGGCTTCATCTAATGGAAAAATTGAATCAAAAGAAACAGCTGTCAGACGAGGGATAAGGTTTCTTCTTACATCAAATTGTACAGGGTGAATAAAGGATAAGGTTTCCCCCGATTTGAATTTGTCAGGGTCAAACAAATTACAAGGTTTCATTTCAAATTGAATCGTCACCCCAAACAATGTGCTCGTAGCACACAGACCATTTTCCTCAAAATATTTACAGTTATGTTGGATATTTGAACCTTTTACATAATACTGTGTATATATGTTTTTGCTACTGTTACCGTCAGAAAAATGAATTTTATTGTATCTACCAGATTTGAGTATAAGTAAACTATAAAGATTGACACCAATGTGCGTACTTCGCAATGTCCCCCCTCCTCCATAGCATCGTGTACCGTCATGGGGGGGGGGAATAGCAAACGGGTCTGGTTAGTCACTTAATAGTAACCTTCACACGACCACTGTCTTTTGGCATCATGTCATGCTGGGCGCGATCAATTAAAAAAAAATCGGGAAAAGGATGATCAACAAACAAGTTATTTGCCCCTCGCCTTTTGTTTGGCAGTGATCACAACTAGAAAAAATTTTAAAAAGATAAAATCTTCGATAAACAAGCGTGAATGCTTGCGAATACAAAGGAACCAATTTTAACCATAAATTTACATAGCAAATTGAACCCCCCAACAAAATATTTAAGGAACGAATTTAAAAGAAAAGAAAAAAAAAACAACAAAAAAAACGTAAATAGTAAATGCTCAAATTTTCAGCTCTCTAGATACATTGATATAATGACAGTTTTGGTTGATGGTTTCTAATAAAGTAATAATGTTTGACAGTGCTTCATCTGATGGACAGAAATCAGACAATGGATAAGGTCTCTTTTCATTCGTTTGGGTTGAATGAGGGATAAGGTTTCCTGATTTCACATCGTAACGTCACCCCAAATAATGTGGTTGTAGCACCCAACCCATTTGCCTCTACCCGTTCACTGATATTTGGGAGATTTCAACCGTTATATAATACTTACATAATATGAACGGTTTTGCTCTGTTTACCATTAGAAATGCCATCTCAAAGACTACAAACAAATTATTTGGGTAAATACAATTCAATTTAATAACGTATAAAGAATGACGCCCATATGTTTCCTTGACACTGGATTTTAACCCCTCCATAATGCGAGGTGATGATATTTGTCCATCTTGGGGTGGGGTAGATGACAAACAGATCTAGCTAATCACCAATTATCAAAGAAAAAAAGTACACTCAAAATATGAGATGGAGTAAATAACCACGATTCAGCTTTATCTATAAGATGAAAATTCGATTCAACAATACACCCAGGATGCCGTCAGAAATTTGGCAATTGCTTTTGAAAAGTTTTCCCAAGACTCGCCCCAAGTGAGCTTAAAAAACCGTACTGATCACCAGGGACTTGGCAAGCTAAAGCTTATTTTCTAACTTGTAGGGTCAGGACGAATCTTAGGCTATTAGAGTACAAAAATTTTATAGAAAAATGAGACACGAGGTCAGTTTAGGATAGGTGCTGGTTTTCTCTATCATAGCTAATCTCATCTAATATTAATTTCCTAAAGAATGAAAATGTTACACAATAGTTTTGGGAATCAACTTGTTGCACCCAGACTAGTATTTTGTTTCACCAAGACGCCATTTTGCGTCCTCCAAACGGAAGATTATGAAGGCCCAAAGAAAGTTTAAATGAAAAAATAACCCCAAAGTTATCCTTTGTGAAAATCTCATGCACTTATTTACACTTTATTACTCAACATTTTTAACCAATTGACAGGATTATTTCGTCTTGTTGTAAGTGAGAATTGAATAAAAACCCACTCGTGGTTCAACAATCGAAAGTCAAGGATGAAACGTCATTTCCGCTCTCAGCTTGAAATTTAAAAAAAATGTTTTTCAAATTTTTCTCAACAAAATGACTACTTGAAAATTTCAATCTATTTTTTTCTTTTCAAATCTATTCAGCCCAAAATAAAAGACGAGAGAGAGAAAGGAAGAAATCTTACTGAAATTAATTTATAACTTCCGGCTTGTCTGGGTTTCAGTCGAAACAAAAACATTATTGCTACTTCAGTTCCATTAATGGTTGTTACATTTATAACTACAATTATATATAAAGTGTATCAACTATTATGGGACAGCGGTATTACAATTTCTTTGAATCAAAATATCGCGAATGATTTTTATATTTCAATTTGAAAAATAAAAAAAATGAACGAATTCATGCGTTTTTCTATAAATGCTTTCGTTAGAAATCGTTGAACCTAGGTCACATTTTTCCCATCAGGGTCCTCCCCCTACGGAAATGTTACATTACATCAAAATTGTATATCTTCATCTTTGTAAGACGACGCAGGGGACAAATGCGAGAAAGAAAAGAAAAAATGTTTAGGATCCGGTTTACTAAATAATATGAAAAAACTTAATTCCGGCTCAGATCTGTTTTGACTGAATCTGACCTTAGTCTCCAGGTAATGTTTCGTTTCCAAGAAATGGGGAAGCCAACAAATTGGCTATAAAGAGGGTGATCGATTTACAAGATACGCATAATGTAAAATAGGACCCTCCCTTTGTGTCCGATGTTGCCACGCCAGATGTTCAATTTACAATGTAAATATCTGTCAAACTGGACCCTTACTTTGTGTCCGCCTACGCGGATACGGTCGCCTATTTCAGCAGTATATTTATATGGTAAATCGAACCCCCTTCCCTACTTTATGGCCATTTTTTTTCTTTCGTTACGTTGGGTAGAATGAATCTAATCCGGACTGAAGAACTAAATCCATCTTATTTCTTAGCAAATGTTTTTTGTAATCGTCCTTCTTACAACTAACACGTTTCTCTGTTGACTGCAACAGAAATCTTTCTATGTATCCGAACAAGTAAAGGAAATAAAACGTAAGCAATTTCGAGGGATCAATTAACAGTAAATAATTAAGTCGTATTCATAAATTGTAATGACAATAAGTCAAAATAAATACTATACAGGTTATGCGAAACTCTGAAAACCAAAATATTCCAACATTTTAAAAACTAACAGGACGTCACTGCAGTATGGATCGAAGACGAGGTCGATTTCCTAGGAATTTAACTCATTCTGACTACAGTGAAAGCTTGGTTATCCTTGTTTGACTATAATTCAACGTTTCTAGAAACGTAAAACTACATTTACATGACAGACAGTGGAAGTCGAAACAAGTCCCAATCTGAACAAATTATCACCACCGGATCTATAAGCAGTAGACACTGTGTACACTGTATTTTCTCACGTGTATGAAGACATTGTCGGGAATCTCAAAAAAGCTGTAGATAATCTGATGAGTAACAATAATAAATAAAAAGCTTTTATCCTTATCTCAAATGCAAGTATTCCAAAAACCAAGAAATCTGAAATACCTCTGGTCACAGGTATTTCGTGTAACCTGTACTGCTTCTGTCCCACAATAGTTGCTACATTTACTGCATGGAATGCATATGCAAAAGTAACAATAAATAGGACAGAAGTAGTAATATCAATCTGATAATCAACAAAAGAAATAAAAAATTTAAAAAATGAGAAAATAAAAATAATGATGCTTTCTAGTTTGTTTGTTTTTTTGTTTTTTTTCCTTACCCTCTATCTCGGCTCAATAAGATCATTTTACCTGAAGTCTTCGTTTGAAAATTTAATTCACCCTCAACTAAATTTCATGAGGTTTTTGATCATTTGTATATCAAAATGTGCAAAAGACGTGAATCTTATCGATATTTCAAAACCTCATAAAAAATATGTAATGAAAGCTGGGAATGACAAAGAAATATTTTCTAGCTTATATAGATATCAAACAACACTCTTCAAATTTTAATTTCTAGAAATAGAGTCTTCTTATGATGCAAAACAATCAAATATCTACTTCATTTAAACACTTTCAGATCTCATTCACCCTTGGGTGAATCATGCCACAATCTAAGAAACACTAGTCTAGATCTGCGATATCCAAACCAGGTCCCACAGAACCCCCGGATTCCACACAAACTTTCGAAGGGTTGCGCGAAACGGAATGAAATTTTCTCATTTTTACACAGGACTTTGTATTTCGTTCATCTTGTGTAAAACTTTGTAGTTTATAATGTTCTTTACACATTATGACTAGACTAAATTTCAAACGCTACGTGACACAGAGTGTTCGACTGAAGAGTCCTTTATATCTCCCCAATAAGGTTCATACCTAATTTTCCAATCAAGTGCATATATTCTATTTGGGTTTATACACATTCGGATAATTCCATAAACAAGACAAAAATGCAGTAGTTACATACGTATATAAATATGTATCAAGAAATGGATACATGATCGGATGGAATGATTATAAATTCTATCATTTTATACTGAAACCCTTATTTGAAATGACCTCTCACCATCACACGGTCAGTATATCACTTGGCCTAGACAACATGAACAAAACAAACAATTCGCAGCCCCATCTCTTTTAATTGTTTGCTATATTTACATTGTCGATAAATAAATATATATGTTAATTGTGTAATGGTGGGAGATCATTTCAAACAAAGGTTTCAATATAGTATAACGAAATTATCGATTATGTACACGTACAAGGGAAAGTGGGGGCGTGGGGGTTAAGGGATTGCATAGAAAATGTGATTATTGAAAAGGGTTCCCCAGAATAGTTGGAGTTTGAGTACCGCTGGTCTAGATGGATTCGTCATTTTTTTTTTCAAAAAGGGCGAGAATAATGATGAACTTTCTGACTGAAAAGAACACCTTCCCATCAATCAAATTTATTTGATGTTCATTTTCACCTGGTTCAAAGATACATCCTCCCAAGTGACATCAACAACAAGTGCTTTGAAGTGTCTCAGACTCTGATATGCCTAGGGGTCATTTATTAGGAGGCGTCGGTGCAATTTTGAACAGAAAAAAAAAAAAAAAAAAAAAAAAAAAAAATCACTCAGAGAGGGTAGGTTTCTACCGACGCGACTGACACAGAAAATGAATGAAAATATCCATACGCTGCGTAAATGAACCACTGTAGCCCACACATGTACCTGAACTAATTATCTGAAAAATTATCAATAAAAGAAATTTAATTCTTTGAAACAGGAACATTTTTTTTACCTTAACTTATCTTAGGAAGAAAGAAGAAATACCTGAACAAGACAAGCAAAGAGAGGAGAATTTGTAGCCCACTCGGCTGATTTCTTGATTTCCGACCACATCAAATCAATAAGAAAATTTTTTTTTTAAAAGACATCCAAGTCGACACTGCACTGCTTTGTTTCCAATTTTGTGCATTTCATGTTTTGGCTGTGCAAAAATTCAACATTTAGCTATTTTCATCCCATTTTAGTGATATCTTTCAGTAATCTTAGCCATTTTCAGCTATTTTCTAGCCATTTCTAGCCATTTTAAACATATATAATCATTTACAATTTCTAAAATGGCCAAGTGTTTTTTTAGTTTGTGTTTGCATATTTTGAGCTTTTATAAGTTGAAAATTTTCTTTGAGATGGCAACATAAGTGCTGATTAATATATATCTGGCAACTGTCAGCTTCATACAAAGGTCAGCTATCAAATGATTGTGGTTCACCCACATTTTTCTAATATAATTCCAGTTTTCGAAAAAAATCTCTTCGAGAGAAAATTTCTGGATCCTTCCCAAATTTTCAAAATGGAAAGTCTGTAAAAGAAGTTGAGACTGTTCTTCTTTCTAATCAGACAGTTAACAGGTACAATAAGAAGGACTCTTTGAATGTTAATGACCGTTCTTGAGACTAAGAACAATACTTTGATCATGTTAGATTCTATTTCTAAAATTCTGCACATATCTATACCTCACATAAATGAATCACCCTAGCCCACACATGTACCAGAACTAATTATCTAAAATAAACACACACACACACACACACACACACACACATATATATATATACATACATACATACATATACACAGTCTCACACAACAGGATGACCCTAGCAGATACCATTTTTTGCTCACAAAACGAAGCTCCTGATGGTGGACTTATATTCTACAGCAAACCCATAACCTCTAATGGTACACACACAGAACACACAACTGAAGGTGGGAATACTTCCCAAAACCTGTCTAGACCATCAATGAAAAAAATATACGGATAAACAAACCTAACTTCCATACACTTTCACTCCTGAGTCTGTCTCACTCTCTATTGTATATATATATATATATATATATATATATATATATATATATATATATATATATATATATATATATATATATACTTCAGTACAAATCATGGATACAATATAATAATACATATTAAAATAAGATATGATATATAATATAATAAAATATAATGCAGTATCCAATGTATGATGGGTTTATTTCATAGAATGCTTGATATATTCAACTTCAAATATCAAATTGGTTTAGAGTAGAGCTTGAAATATAATAAAAGTGAATCTTCATTCCATTATATATATGATAAAAAAATACCAGCTCAAGATTTGGGCATTGTTGGTCCAGAATAACCATGAAAGACACCCTCCCACAAAACACTTATAAAGAAGGAAAAAAAAAAACTTTCTAGGTGGTGTCTACAGATGTACTCATGCAAATCTTCAAGGTTGTAGCCCCAAAAATGTGACCAGGAGTGCCCAGAGATACACACAGTTGAGCAAACAGAATGGAATCCGTAGCCCACTTGGCTGGCTGGCTGGTCGGACAGACAATTTATGGGACTAAAGAGATTCGATAGTTAGTGTAGGCGAGAATTTAATGTTTCTTAGAGATTAAAGTATGCGGGCACAGAATGCTTACACAAATATAATGGCCGCAGCCTCTCTCTCTCTCATGGCATATTGAAATTTCATTGGCAGGTATTAACATAAGACTCATAGTTGAAGTTTATACTATTTTGTTCAGCCATTCAATTTTAAACACAGATCTTTTATGCTCCACACCCTTTGCTTCTATCGAATTCGACAGACTGTACAAATATTTTTCAATAAAAACTCAGCAGGAAACCTACAAAATTTGAAACTTTACGGTGCAAACACTGTTAGCCAAGTATGGCTGAAGTCATGCTGTACAAACCAGAACAGGAAATTAGTGATGTACAAATCTCGTATTTGAAAAGCCAACTAGTAAACACAGATAGTCGGCGAGGAGATTATTTTCAATACAAGTATGATACAGTGACGTATGGTGCTTAGTTTCGTTAGTTTGCTCTGCGCTATGGATGCACGAAAATGTAAAAATATTTTAGTGTTCTGTAAAAAGCAAATGGACAGTTGGAGACTTTTTGGCACAAGATAGGGAAGGTGGTTTCCGTGGCCGTCCATAGAGGGGTGCATTTGAACCCCCCCAGGAAAAGTACTACTATTTGTTCCGAAATTTACTCCAATTTAATCAGTTTTGACAATGGAATAGTCTCAAATAAAACCATTTTTACTCAATTTTCAAGCACACGGGCAATTTATGGATTTCAATTGCATTTATTTGACCAAAAGCAATTCATACTTTTTCTATTTGTAATTTTTACATTCTGGCTCGGAGGTAGTGTTCGTTGAAATCAAAGCTACGCATATTGCTTGGACATTATATTGACCGAGACTTCTATCATTGTTACAACCTTCTCTTTATAATAACAGAATTAAAATGCTAAAATTACTTTCCAATTTCAAAACTTAGTTTTTGTATAACTTGATTCCTTTGGGCTATCAGGAGAAAGGAAAGGAAAAAAAAAAAAAAAAGAAGTTTTTTGCTCCTCAGTCAGGACTCTTTCAGAAAAAGGCTTCTGTTGGGGTCTGACAACCCATGGAAGATTCTGACCCGATCACTCTAATAATAGTGCCACTGGAAATAAAGAGCAAGTCTTTGCAGAAAATTATGGCTCCTCCCCGAAATATAATCTTTTGCACCCCACCCCACAGAAGCGGAATTCCATCGTGGTTCAGATTGTTGAATTGAGAGATTAGATGGAAAACAGACTTGATTTGACACTATTACCAGCTGACTATGCTCAATCTATATTTAGTTTTTTCTTTCATTAAACCTCTTATCTCTTCGCTGTTAGTAACATCAAATGAACAAGGGGGCAAAAATTCAACAATCAGGGCCATCTTCCCAACACTGTACCGAAATGGCTTTTACTATCTATTGCTCTTTCAAAGTAATAAAATATTTTTACGTTTTTGTGCATCCATAGCACAAAGTGCAACCAAGATACAAAGCACTATATGTCTGTCTCACATGCAGAAGATTCCGAGTTTGATTTCTGCTATGAGTGAAGAGTGTGGAAAACTCTCCATTAGGACAAATTCTCCTGTGTACTCTGCAGCTGATTGAGTACACTCTAATCTGTGTAATTAGATTGAAAGTATCCCTTCGGTTGCCTTGCATCCTACCAAAGGAGTGCTCATAAAAACTTGTAGTCAAGTCCTGGTCTAGACCCCAACTTGAAACTGGAAAAGATCACCGAGTTGACGCATGCAATAGAAACCAGAGCTTCATCACTGGTCATCATACTTCATTAGGAGGTGGGGAGGTCTCTTAGGAGACATGAGTTATTACCTTTACCTTATCTGAAAAAACTTTTTTTGAAATAGATCTCTTATCTAAAAAATAAATAAATGAATAAATAAGATTCGGGCATTGTTGGTTCAAAAGGACCAGAGACCCCAGAAAGCATTCTTAGAAATAAACAAAAGCGAAGACGGTGCCTAGCATAGCAGTTTACTCTTCAAATTTTCATGATTTTAGCCCCCCAAAATGTGACCAGGAGTATCCAGAATTACATTAACAGACAATCAGAGAAGAACCTATAGCCCACTTGGCTGGTTGGTTGGGCAGGCGATTGGTGGGGCTACGGCAATTCGATTATTATAATATATCAGGACTTACTATCAGAAACCATCGACCAGAATAGGCCACATCGACCAAAACAGGCCACATCGACCAAAACAGGCCACATCGACCAAAACAGGCCACATCGACCAAAACAGGCCACATCGACCAAAACAGGCCACATCGACATAGGTTTCTTTATTTTTCAAGTGGGTTTGTTTGGTTATGCATGAATACATTACATTCAAAAGCCACACCAATGTAATTAGAAAGCCAAAAATTAAAATGTGTATTCCTTATTATGGAAAAAAAAAAAAATTTAAATTCCACTCTAAAATAAGTTTTCACTCTGTGGTTCAATTTACAATGTAAGTTTATGCTACATTGGCACCATAGTTTGTGTCCGGGAGCCTTCACTTGTTTTTTCGAAAAGGTTGTTTTTTTTTCCAATGATCATCATCCAACAAAAGGCAAGAGAAGTAACTTAATGATTGACCACTTCTTTTTTCCAATTTTCTTTTTAATTGACCACCCCTAACACAAAAGTTTTCCTTTGAGTGACCTGACCTGATATAAGCATGATTATTCATTACCGCATAAATGAATGAACCATCAACTAAATCCGCCAACATCGATATAGACCCACTAGAAAACTAAAGAAACCAGTTTGGCTACGCATGTATATATCATATGTAAAGGCCACACCAATGGAGCTAGAAGGCTAAAAATTAAAAGACTCACTCCTTACTATGTCTATGAAGAAAAAAAACTTTTAAATTTTAAAAGCCTCTTTTGGGCACACTGATTTTTATTCGGTCGCAAAAAGTGTGTGGGCGTGCACACAAAAAACACAGTTTAGGGCGAATTGTGGTTGCTGTACTCGCCGCTCTGCCCGTCTTCGTCAAAATGTTAGTATCAATGGGAAATTGGAAAAAAAAGAAAAGAAAAAAAAGGAAAAAAAAAGGAAAAATAGAAAAAAAAAGAAGAAAAAAAAGGGGGAAAAAAGAAAAGAAAAGAAAAAAGGAAAAAAGGAGAAAAAAGGAAAAATAAGGAAAAAAAGGAAAAAAGGAAAGAAAAAAAGGAAATAAAGGAAAGAAAAAAAGGAAAAAAGGAAAGAAAAAAAGGAAAAAAAGGAGAAAAAAAGAAAAAAAAGAAAAAGAAAAGAAAAAGAAAAAAAGAAAAAGAAAAAAAGAAGAAAAAGAAAAAGAAAAAAAAAGAAAAAGAAAAAAAGAAAAAGAAAAAAAAAAAAAAAAAAATCGAACTTGCTTTTACTATTTGCCGAGCAACACAAGTAGTTCGGAAATATTCAAATAACTGAACAACTTCTTTGAAGTTAACAGTTTATCGGTGCATCAACTGCATTGATGTGTGCACTCTGTAGATTTGTAAAGAAGGATTTACAACATAAACAATAATAAAAACCACAGTACACAAGGATTCCTTTGTTGGCACAATCTACAAGTTCACCTTCACAGGCCGACAATGTCCCTGCAGACCCCAGCACGTTTACTATATGATGCCTTCATCACATCTCTTTTTTTTTCTTTTTGAGGATTAATTTTTCATGGCTTCTATTGTAGATGGTTACTTTGCACTCAGAACAAAAAAAAACAAAAGGTGAGTAAAAGATCTCTTATTGTACTGTCTCATTTATACCATTGAGGTTGTGGGGGTTTGTCCGGACACCACTCCTGGCCTTCCGTGAAACAAATTTACTGATATACATATTAATGTAAAATATAACAAAAAGGCACATGTGGGCTGGCGCCAAACGCCATATCCAAGGCAATATAAGTACAAAGTTTAACATAACCAATATGCTTATTGCAAAAACCCAACCCAGAACACACACATATATATATATATATATATATATATATATATATATATATATATATATATATATATATATATCCATAATCTGTAAGGTTAAAACCTATGTAGTTTCTTAACCTCATCACCCCTCCATTTATACTATCCCTAACCTACCCACACAATTTAACACCAAAGCACTTCCCTCCTACTCTGACACCTTATGTCTCCTCAAAGACCCACTGCTGCAGCTAACACAACAGACTGAACTTTGTCTCACACAACAGGATGCCCCCAGCAGATGGGATACCATTTTTTGCTCACAGAGCAAAGCTACTGATGGTGGACTTATGTTCCACATCAAACTTATAACCTCTAAAAAGGTACACACAACACACACAACTGAAGATGGGAATATTCCCCGAAACATGTCTAGACCATAAATGAAAACATTTACGGATAGATAAACCTAACTTCCACACACTTTCACTCCTGAGCCTATCTCACTCTATAGTTCTAATTATATATATATATAAATACCAACTCACACATCACAATACAAATCAAGAATGCAGGAATGGTTTTGTCCAGTGTTTGGTCACTGCTTGTTGTGTTTTGCTTTGTTTTATTTTAATGCTATGCTAGTTGGTTGTTATGAATTATAAGGGTAGGCATTTTGCTATCAGTATGTGGTTGATCTAACAGTTTTTCTGTGGTATGTTTCCTCTCTGAGAGTATTTTATTTTTCCTTAAATCTGTTTCCCAATGTTTGAGTTCCCTTTTATACAACTTCAGTTGTTAATTTAATTATTTTGGGTTTGGTCTGTTTCCACGTGTCTAAGATAATTATGGTGATTGGGTCGTTTTAAACAGGCTGTATGAATAAGATATCTATAGTGGTTATTTTTTAGTATATCTATAAGTGGGTTATTGAGTTATGTTTTCTAATAGAGATTTTGAGCAATGCCAGCATTTCAACACTATTTCATTTTTCCTATTTGATAATTCTGTTTTGTTTTTTTTATGGTTCTATTGGCAAAAATGAGGATTTCAAATTTCTCATTTAGGCATAGGTAACATGGGTTTCAATACTTTTGCATATGTATGTTTGTTTTAATATTTTCCATTTTACTGTAGGTTTGAGATCACTATCAGTTAGTCTCCAATAATATTTTTTGTTTGTAAATGATGATATGATTGGTTAATCCAAGTTTAAAGGGTGTTCCTTATTCCTGTATGATATTTTTCTTCTAAGATTTCCTCCTGAGTTGATATTTCAACTTGGTATACAGTATTCAATTTGAGACATTTGTTTTGGAAAGAGTATCCGTTTCTGTTCGTACAATTGCAATTTAGTTTATTTATGCTTTCTTCATTAGTATTAATTCTAATTACTCTATTGTTATGAGTTTATTAAAATTATCCATACAACTATAGCTAATTTACAATTTGTTCTTGTAGGGTATTTTACTCAGTGGGTTGCTCAGGGAGAAGTGTTTTTCTATTAATTGGAAGAGAGTTTTTCCTAAGTTGGATTTTACTTGTAGGTTAAATGCTGGTGTATACCTGATTTTTCCACCTCTAATTTTTTTTGTTGTTGCTTTGTTTAACACAATTAGATTTAATTTCATCATATTTAAAGTTAGTTTTGGTAAAAGTTTCGGGGCTTTAGTATATTCATTTGTAACATCGTTGGATATTGTTTCATTTGGGGAATTATGTATCAGATTAGTTTCCATCGAGTTGAAGATCTTTTCAATGTTCTTGTTTGGGCGGATAGAACTTGCATTGATATATATAATTACAGAATTTTTTTTCCTGTATGGTCTATTGGTGTTATTAAAATTAAAAATGACATCTAAAATATGTAGAATTTTAACATTGGCCTTGATTTCAACTTCAAAAGTTCAGTTTTTTTTTTTCATTTCCTTAGTGATGTATTTTTTAATTTTTTCACACTTCTGTGTGTTGCTGTCTTCTTCAATTAGTAAGCCATCTTTTTTTCTTGGTATCAAGTTTTTTGCAGTTTTGTGTTTACCATTGAATGATATGTAGTTCAAAATGAGACCTATATACAATGTATCCTACATAAAATAACAAACTACACGTAGGACATGAGCTGGCTATATATTGAAATTATAGCTAAAGGGGGTGATGGTATTTGATTGATACTGCTTGGGTGCCATGTTAATTCTGATTGTTTTGTTTTTAAAATGCCCGAAACAGTTACATGGCAAACAACAGATGATCCCAACAAGAGAAAATTTACACATCATACCATGATAACAAAGTATGTGTACAATGAGAAAAAGAAGAAAAAAGAAAGAAAAAAAAAAAAAAACACTTGAGAAAATTACATAAATTGCATTAAAAGATATTGGAAAATAAGTGGTTGAAGTGACACAAAAAAATTTTTGAAAAAGTTCTATGTTTACAGTATAAAGCTGTGAAGCTTCCTAGACACACACACATTACATATTTATTTATATATATATACATATATATACACACAAATTATACGTGGTACAAATCAGGCTAGCAGTATAACATAATATAATAATACATCAATAATGTAAAGCCACTTCTGAAATATAATGTATTTATTTCATAGAGTGCTCAATACATACAACTTTTACTCATGGAGTTAAGTTGTTTTAGAGTAGAGCTGGAAATAAATAGTAGAATGTGGATTCAGTACACAAACTAGCTAGTTATTGTAGCGAATCCACATTCTATTATATATATATATATATATATATATATATATATATATATATATATATATATATGTGTTTGTTATCTTGTGTGTATATTTTGTATGGACCACTGGTCTCTATCATTTTTTCAGGATACAAACCCCAAATATTACTGAGACATTTGGAAAGAACCCTTAAACTCAATAATAGAAATAATATATACATGTATATCTTTGCATTTTCCTTCATGAAAGAACAACAAAATGAAGAAGAATCTTTTAGAATCTCATGGAGAATCTGATCTTATATCAATCAAAAGAATAAGAGACTGGAGTTTTTTGGAATTCTGAAATTTCTGTCAAAACCCAATTTTTTTATGCAATATTAAATGTTTTACCTAACATTAACAGTTCAGATCATGCTTCTCTGTCGAACTTCACTGATGAACCCCATCTTTTTTTGTTTTATTATGAACCCAGGGGGTAGAAAAAAAATGTTTGCACACCCTTTGAATTTGTACAAACCCAAGTTGGTGACCACTGGTATAGGCTCCTAATAGACTGCATTCCAGGGACTGTAAATACAGAGTCGACACAACATTTTCTACCATACTTTGAAAATGATCCAGTGGTTTGAGTCATGGAAAATGAAACAAGCAAACCAATATCAATCTCTGACAGAAAATTGAAAACTTTTCTTCCAATTTCACTAGCAGAAAATATTTTGCTCTCCAGGCGGTTATCCACAGCAATATGGAGCCTATGGCCATAAAACATTGAATCGTTACTTAACTTAAGGTTTCATGACAGAAGGCTCAATGTAGCTACAGATAATCACCCACAAGGCAGATATTTTCAGCTAGTATTAATAGTAATTGAATGTTAAAAAGCAAGTCGTGATGCCCATTGGTTGTCTTTCATTCTTGTAACATGGCCATCCCATTGCCATTCGAGTTTTTTTAATAGTTTCTATGATGTCACAGACACCCGTTTTCTTCCTTATATACTGTGCTGTCTTATGATCTCTCCATGTAAGATTGAGCATGATTCTCTCATGCCCACGTTACATGCTTCTCAGTTTGTTGGTCTGTCTTTTGGTTGGATTCCATGTTTCAGCTCCATAAGTGACTATCAGGAGAATGCATTGGTCGTATACTCTTCTTTTTTGGATTATTGGGAGAATCTAGTTTTTGAAAGTTGAGCTTGCTCTGCCAAAGGCTCATGAATTCCCAGAGATCACATGAGAAACTGAGGCCGACAGAACACAAGATGGAGAGATGAACTAGACAAATTCAGGAAATACTGGCGCCATGATGCCCATGATAGAGAATTGTGACGAATCCTGGGGGAAGGTCTATATCCAATGAATGATGTTAAAAGACTGATGATGATGATGATGATGATAATAATGATGAAAAAGTGAGGCTTTATTTCAGGTAAAATAAAAAGATAACATAATTTTCAGATAGGTTAAATGAAATAAAATCACGGAACCCTTTCAAAATTAAAGACGATTCTCTTCCACCATCCGTCTCTACATCGAACATTTTCGATCTATAAATATATATGAATGATATATGAATGAAGGCGACATATTCAGGCAAAAAATTATACCTATATGAATTTTCACTGTAAATCTAACACCCGCTGAATATGAAGAACCGTAAATCCAATCAACTTCAAACTTGACAGTCATGTCGAGTGCACGGATTAAAATATCTGGCAAATATCAACTATCTCATTGCATTAACACACAAATTCCTCAAATTAAAGCGAAATTAGCTCAATGGTTTGTTTTTGAACTCATTTAGCGAGGAAGACATTAGTTAACGCCTATGAAGATCAAGCCAATAAACTGGGGGGACCTGTGAACTGAAAGTTACCAAATTTCAAATAGAGTTTCAAAAGTAAATTAATTTCCAAAATAATTCAACTGAAAAATCAATTTTCATTTTTGTATCTTGATACATTGTTTTGATTCCATTACTTAATTTAGCAAGCCCTTGCACTGAATAGTCTCAGGTTGAAATGTTGGCAAACCATCTGTTCGAAAGGTCCCAAAACAAAATGCTTTTTAAAGGGCAGCATCAGCTTAGAGTCCGTAAAATCCATACGGCTGAACACAGGTTGCTTTCACTGAATTACTTCTCACAGCAAATCATACAAGTTTTATATTCTTTTGGGGTGGAACTTCTGTTTTATGAAATAGGTTTCAGAGGAAGGGAGGGTCAATTTGCAATGTGAGTTTATGCTAGATAGGTCCCTAGTTTATGTCAGGTATGCTTGTTTTATGGGGGGGGGGGATCTTTTTCTTTTTCAGTCTTTTAGTGATCACTGCCCAACAAGAGATGAGAAAACTTATTAATTGATCATCCTTTTTTTTCTGATGTTTCAATTGATCACTCCTAACATGACATACTGCCAGAGGACATTGATCGTGCGACGGTTCCAATCCAGTGACCAACCAGACCTGTTTTATATTTTTCTGGGGTGAAATTTCTGTGTTATACTATCAACAATAAGTGTTTATAGGTCAAACTTGACTTGTACGGTAAAGTTGTTTGTGAATATTAGTTATTACTCGATGGCAGGTGTCCAGGGCGTTTGTTTACTGGGACACTGATAAATACCGAATAGAAAACAAACAGCCTCCAGTCGCGGCCAATACAATAAACTCGGTTGAATGCAAACATCCTTCAAATACACTTGCGTTTTTATGACATTTCATTGAATAGACAACATACCAATAGTCAACGATAGCAAGAAGCAAAAGTTATATATATGTTCCGTATAGGGCAGAGGTACAGCATCTGCCTCTGGGTCTGAAGCAAAGGTTTCGACACTACCTAGCGGTACTGGAAGGGATCATGGATGGTCTATAGCCACACTGAAGAGTTGTAATACAACGAAACAGCTGTCTGTGCATGACACAATTATAATTTATCATTATGAAATAATAAATAGATCATGATATATGTATAAAATTTCACTCTAGATGTTTATAGATGACAATTTCTCGAAGGAGTCTGTGATTTCGACATCATTTTAGCCTTTCAGGATTTGAATTCGAAACTTCTTGATCAGTCTTAAAAATGGATTTTTTCTTCTGAAATCTCGGAACCCTTTCGAAATTATAGTCTATAAACGATTCTCTCTCTCTTTTCCACTATATCTCCACATTGAACATTTTCAATCTATAAACGCACACTCGTGAATGCTGGTGATGGAAGTAACATATTCAGGTAAATATATATACATATATACATATATATATATATATATATATATATATATATATATATATAATATACACACACTTTTCAGTACTGAAATCCAAGTAATAAAATTCATTTGGGTTAATTTCAAATACTGAATCCAAACAGACATTTTTTTTTTCAATCAAATTTAGATTGATACTAAATATGATCCACCATTCTTGATAAATGGATCGACCATGGAATGCATGACAGGTGTTTTCTCTCTCTGATCTCTAGTAAATATTGCTCTGTATTGTATCGATAATGTATTGAGCACTTTTAATCCGATAGAAATTATCAAAATTTTTAAAAATCACTTTCAAAGACTTCATTTTCAAATCAAGTTTATTCATCGTTATTAAATTTTTCATTTTTGAATAAGGTTATAATTATATACACACATTATATATGAAGCAAAGGTTTCGATCCAACCTCATGGTATTGGATGGATAATGGACAGTTGTAATACAACAAAACAGCTGTCTGTGGATGATTAATTATATATATATATATATATATATGTATATATATATATAATTATATGTTTTATTGTGTCATCCACAGACAGCTGTTTCGATGTATTACATCTCTTCAATGTGGCTACAGACTTTCCATTATCCCGTCCAGTACCGCAATGCAGAATTGAAACCTTCATTTCAGACCCGGAGGCCAATGTCCTACCTCTGGACTACAGAACTGGATGGACAGTAAGGCTGAATTTAAGCCATATATCTATTTACACAGAAATTCCTCATCCAACAGTGTGCTCTATTCCTATGGAAGAGCATTGCATAAGCTCACGATGGATGAGTTACCTCACTTAAAGAGTGCTCAACACACACACACATATATATATATATATATATATATATATATATATTATCTAAATTGTGTTTTGTCATGCAGAAAAATGTCATGCTGCTTTAAGTTGGAATGGGTCACATATTTGAGTCCAATTTCTTAATCATAAATAACATTCAGAATTTTTCTTCTCTCCTTCAAGTTGTCGGACAACTTCAATCTGTAAATAATAATATCAAAAAAAAAAAAAAAAATCATTCTCTGAAGTTCTTCTCAAATAGAGCGGCACAAACTTGAACGAAATTTAAAATTTTTTTTTCTAATGTTAATTCAGAAATAGAGATTTATTTTCATTTTTTTTTTCTTTTCAATATTTTGTTTTTAGGTGCATCCATAAATCTCCAAAAAGACATTTTATGGTCAGTCAGTCAGTCACATTTAACAACGGAAATAGGAAGGAAGTGGTGTTATGTCATCTAAAAAACATCTTTTCCAATCAATTTTTTTTTACCAATGATGCCAATACACAATGTACAAAGTCTGATTCTTTTAAATTTTTTTAATTAAAAAGAGTCAAACGCCATAAAAAAAATAAAATAAAATAAAATTTCAAATCTAATAAAATTGAAAATAATACTTGTGAAATATTACGATGTGGAAATATATTGCACGCGAGAGACTTAATCAACTCAAAGAAAGACTTCTGGCTCTTTCTTCCGCTACTACTATTTAGACAACATGCAGAGAATAAACAATTCAAGAAAATGTGACTGCTGCAGGAATTGAACCTGCCACCAATAGGTAGCCGTTTCAACGTAGCAATGCTCTTACCATTGAGCCTGCCGATAAGGCAGTGGCCAAATAACCGCTTTCAACGCAAATTCTCATCTTATTTATTCTCAGTTTTTAATTCTATTTACGCAGTTTGAAATGAAGGATAGATTAACCATGTAACAACGGGAGATCATTTCAAACGAGTTTCTCTATGATAGAACGCAAATCATAATTCAGTTGGACCAAACATGTCCATTTTTTATATATATGTATACATAATATATGTATGAGAAATTTTAAATAGTTAGTTTTGTTAATTGAACCAAAAAAAAAAAAAAAAAAATATCGGAATTATTGAACAGAAAAAATGAAATAGCGTTGAAAAGCCAGCACAGCTCAATATTTCTATTAACAAACATAATTCAATAACCTTCATATCATCATCATCAGTCTTTCAATGTCTAGTGTTGGACAAAGACCCAGGATTCACCACAATTCTCTTTCATGGGCGTCGTAGAGTCAGTATATATACTAAAAATAACCAACATAGATATCTTAAAGAACAATCCAATCACCATAATTACCTTATATATGAGGAAGTAGACCAAACCTAATATAATCAAACAACCCACAAAGGTCATATAAAAGGGATCCTAGCATAGGAAATAAATAAAAAGAATAAAACACTCTCAGGGAATATACATACCTAAAACATACTGATAGAAACAACCACTTACTGATAATGTACGCACTCACACCATAACCCCTGGTTTATAATTTATAACCACCAGCAGACATACACTCCTCCATTAAATAAAACAAAATATAGCAAGTAACAGCCGACCAATAAACAAAAACAAATAAGATAAAAGAAAGTCCCTACCACCTAAAATAGTAGAAACCCCCCCCCCCCAAAAAAAATGGCCCAAACAGTAATCTGAAATAAACTGAATAATTCACTTGAAGAAGCTTAAACGGGGCAGAAACAAACGTGTTTGAGTAGCAAATCCTCATCCCATATATATATATATATATATATATTAGTACTTTTATTAGATATTTTGAAGTACCATATTGGTTGCAATAAAAAAAAAAATAAAACCGTTTTATACATGCAACAGAGATAATCTCAATTTGAACAGGAGTTGAAACATTTAGAAAAATATCTTGGTAGGGAAAAGGTTAAAGTCGTTGTGTAGTTGACATTTTTGATAAATATCAGACAATGTACAAACTGGTTAGTCACTCAATAGAAACTTTTTGATGACCAATATCGTGTGGCAACATACTGTGTTGGGGGTGATGAAGTAAAAAATTTAGTGATCAACAAATGAATTACTTCTCTTGGATTTGCTAGGCTGTGATCACTCTAACTAAGGGACCAATTTAGCATAAGTTTACATTGCTAATTGAACCCCCAAACCACGAAAAACCTGGGGGAGGGGATAAAAAAAAAAAAAAAAAAAAATGCTGCCTCAGACATAAGGAGTAAATCTTGAGAGCTTCAGCCTTTAGGCTCCATTAGTGCAACCTGTACACATGATACATACATACATATAGTCAGTCAGCCAGAACAGCTAAAAACCTGAAGAAACCTATGTCAATAGTTACAGTGACAATTTTGATCGACTGTTTCTGATAGCAGACTAAATACAAGTATAAGTAGAATCACTATTGAATATCAGGTCTGGTTAATCACTCAATAGAAACCGTTACGCGACGAACATCTTTTGGCAGCACGCCATGTTGAGGGTGATAAATTTTTTTAAATTGTTGAGGCGGGTATCAATGAATGAAATACTCTTCTCAATTTGACTGTCTCCAATGTCCTTGCATAGATGATATAGTAATAAATTTTTTATAAAATCGAGAGATAAGATAAAATGCGAATGAAGACAAATTTATACAAGAACACGTTCTGCTGTCGTTTTCTGAGGCAGCACTACTCCATAAGATCAGACAAAATTCAGACGACGGCAGAACCATAGAGTTCATTTGAACAAACTACCTCCCAAAACTCTGCATAGATGACATTTGTAATAACTATTACATAAGACAGAAATATCCGAGAAAAAGATAATGCAGATAGATGCATGTGTGTGCGTGTGCACATGCATGTACAGCACATACACGAGAGTTCTAAATTTTCAACATATCAAATCACCATAGCCCCCAAAACTGGCCCGCCTGACCAACCAGCCAATTGAGCAACAGATTCTTCTCTCTTTGCTCATCTATGTGCGTGTGTGTAGATCTGGGTACTTCTGGTTACATTGTTTGGTCTACAACCTTGAAAATTCACATGAGTATGCCATTTAGTACCATCTAAAAAAAAAAGAGAAAAAAAAAAGAGAAAAAAAAAGATACTAAAAAATTTGGTGACTGGGGGGGTCTCTACGGTCATTTTGGATCAACGAAAAGTCCAATTTTGTGCAGGTATTTTTTTTTGTAGATAATATTTTGAATAATCAGTTCTAGTGCACCAGCAGGCTACAGAGATTCATTTGTGTGAGTTAATGATATCTTCTTTATAAGTTGTAAATACCGAATGAAATGGCCCGCAACAACCAAGAATCATAAACTGTAGAAAAATAAAAAACTTCCCCAACTGCTCAGAATGCTCAAGAATTTCAGAAATTTCCTGATGAATGAATCACAAGACACTGACTCCATGCAGAGGTGGATATTAATGTCCATACTTCATAAATGAATCACCATAGCCTACAGTATACCAGAAGTAATTATTTAAAGAGGGGAGGAAAAAAAATTTTAAAAAAAACAACATAATACCAGCATAAGACTTGGGCATTGTGGGTCCAAAATGACAAAAGCAACCCGGAAGAGTACTTTCTCAAAAAAAAAAACAAAAAAAAAAAAGTTTTTAGATGGTGTCTTGGGGTGTACTTATGCAAATTCTCAAGGTCGTAGTCCATGTCGTGAGTCGCTATGTCCATCGGTTGTCCACTTGTCCGCTATTCTTGCAACATGGCCAGCCAACTGCTATTTGAGATTTTTAACAGATTCTATGATGTCCCTGACTCGTCTTTTCACGGATGTACTGAGCTGTCTTATGGTCTCTCCATGTGAGGCCCAGCATAATTCTTTCATGTTCACGTTGCATGGGTCTCAATTTACGGGTCTGTCTCTTGGTTAGGTTCCATGTTTCCACTCCATAAATGACTATTGGGAAGATGCATTGGTTATACACTCTTCTTTGTATGATAAATGGGATCTCCTTGTTTTTGAAAGTTGAGATTGCTCTGCTAAAGGCATTCCATCCTGGGGTGATTCTTCGCTTGATTTCTTCTGTTGAGGGTCTCATTGAGATTTGATGTCCTAGATAGATGTAATGGTCTACTTTCTGGAGTTCTGTGTCCTCGATTTTGATCTTGGCATTTTTATTTCCGATGTGGTTGTTGCACATGATCTTCATCTTGCTGAAGTTCATTGTTGACATTTTCAGATCCGAGACTTATCCAATCTGATATCCCAGCAACTTTGAAAGAATGAGGCTTTGTTGATTAATGATTTTACTTGGTCTAAATTTCCATCTCATCAATACGAAGTTATAAAATATCTGTACCTCACATAAAAGAACCACGGAAGCCTGTACGTGCACCAGGCTTAATCATCTCTAAAAAGTAATCCAAATTAACTTGAGAAAACAAATCTAAAATTATCTAGAAAATCATCTTTAAAAAAAAGTCATCATCTATAAAATATCACCTATAAAAACAACCAAGAAAAAGAAAAAAGTCCAAAACTACTATATTTGATCTGCAAACATAGTATTGCTGCCAATCAAGCCTTCTCACCTAGGTTAAGAGTATTTGAAAGTTGGAACCTTCTCATCCAAGGTAATGATGCTGCTCAATTGTTTCAAAGTAAACTAATGTACCCAAGTAAAAAGCTGGCATTATAATTCTTCATAAATAACAGGATAGATATATTCAGATTATATCTTTTTGACCTCATCCAGAAATATATCCTTCATATCACATGATCAGATTTGTATCATTTATAACACAAATAGTATGTGAGTGTTAGCCAAAGAAATTACTGAGAATGAAAAATCAGTGTAGCCTACTCAAAAAATAGTTCAGCATAAGTTTGACTAGAAGAAAGAACAGAGTTTTATTTTTTATCAAATGCACAAAAAACCCAAAAAAGAACAAAAAAAACACCAAAAAGTTGCTCAAAATAGTCAGAAATAGCCCCAAAATGAGCACTTCTGCACAAATTTTTGCATCAATCTCAGGATATTTTCATAGTTAAAAGATGAAATTCCACCTAAAGACAGAAATTTAACATCAGCAATAACATATCTTTCAAAAAAGAGATCGATTCTGTTTTTTGCTTTCAAATTCAGACTTTAAGGATCACTGCCCAATAAAAGGTGAAAGAGGTAACTTATTCCTTGATAACATCTTTGATCCGATTTTTTTAATTCAATCACCCCGAACACGGCATGGTGCCAGAAGACATTGACGGTTTCTATTGAGTAACTAACCAGACCTGATGTCAAACTTCTAGAGAGTTGACTTTATCATCGCAATTAGTCCGATATTGAGAGAGGGTGAAAAAGAGAGAGTAATGTCATGACATCACGTAGCGTCAACTAGCGACCAGGAAGAGAATAATACGGAAATGGAAATTTTTATGACATTCTTGGAGAATTTTTTTTAGTTCTGATCAGGTTCTTTTAGAAATGTTTTTTTCTGTTTTTTTTTTTTCTTCAAGTACATTATTTTTTGTAATATCAAATTGCTGAATACTTTCCAGAGAAGTCTAATATATTCTTATAAAGGAAAGTACACATGAACTCAAAATATATTCATGGAGCAAATATCCAAATAAAAGATGGTTGTGACTGACGAATTGCTCATAGTTACGTTATCTGGCCCGCATGATGTGTACTCACATAATATCTGGCCTGACGATGACCTCAATAAGTGACATTGTGTACAAAATTGTTTTGTCTATCTTATCCATCCGAAAATATTTTGCAGTTCTTATTGATCGGCCTTACATGGAAGTTCTCAACATATACTGTCAGCCTAGACAGCATAGAATACATTAAAAAATGGCAAAGGGCTGGCCATATTGCAAGAATGGCAGACAACCGATGGACATCATGACTTACAACAATGGATCCCAAGAGATCACAAGCGCGACTGAGGCTGGCAAAGTACTGGGTAGAGTGACAAGCTAGCCAAATTCAGAAAGTACTGGCTCTGCGACGCCCATCATAGAGAAATGTGACAAATCCAGGGGAAGGTCTATGTCCAACGACGGACGTTGAAAGACTCATGATGATGAAGTAATTCTAGGCTATAATTTTGCCCGTATGGTGCTGAAATTAAGCATTGGGATACTTTTTATAGCAAAGGTCATGAACTATTTGAAGTTCCAAGTTACGGGGGGAGGGGGGCATTAATGATCATTTCTAGCCAATCGGAGTAATTTGGTGTGGCAAATCCTGGGTAAGGTCTACGTCCAACGACGGATGTCAAGAGACTGATGATGAAGCAGAAATTCAATGAAAAATAACAAGTTATGATACTTCCTCTATTAATAATCAAGATCAGATTTATTGAGACCATAAGATCTCAGACATAGAGCAACAAAATATGGTGCCAATGGTCAGTTGTAGGGAGCAAGTTCAAAAGTATGAATTATCTTTTGTTGATCCATGAAAGTCTTCATGGCAAATGGATGGAAGTAGCTGGGCCTAAACAAGACTACCTGGTAATGAGGGTGCGAGTTCGATTCTCACTGAAGGTTTACTCTTGACTTCCACTAATTCATTGCAATAGAAAAACTATCCCAAATTGAAAGTTGTATGAAATTGGAAAAAAGAAAAAAAAAACATGAAGGTAAAAACTAGTCAAGATTTAATGAAAATACATTTGTATGAAATAAAAAAAAATTTTTTTAAATTTTGCTGGGGCCCTCAAACATGTTTTAACTTCACACATTCCTTCTATTCAATCAATACACACAAAGGTCGAACCACAATCAAACAATACTTTGTTCTCCCCAAAAGAACTTTATAGTTTCTATTGATTGATAGTACATAAAGGTTTATGTAAGTACATACTCCTATATTAAAAAACATTGAAATACTGTCAGTAGTTTTGAGATGAGTCCTTACCATCCAGAGCTTTTCAAACTTTCGGTTTATGCTATTAACACTATATTTCATCCGATCCATTCTACGGTCTTCTTCAGGTATACTATCAACAAATTGACCGAGTATTTAAATCAGACAAGTGCAGAGTTCAACCTGATGTGGTTTCCACTACCAGGCGGGAACAAGGTGTGGAAATCTATATTACCTGAATCCTACATGGTAGCATGGCTCACCATTGGAACATCAGGTTTACCAACATCACATTCAGGTATTACACCTGAAGATGGCGGAAGAATGAATTGGCCAAAACAGTGTGTTAACAACAAAAACGAATAAATTCAATTGTTCGAGAAAAAAAAAAAAAGAAAATTCTTGAACATTAAAATTAGAAAAATAAAAACTAGCATTCCAAGAGAAAATATTAATCACTGCGCTAAGATATGCCCACTTTCATCACAAATTTAGCATAAACTTGTATTGTAAACTCCACTGAAAACATGGTGGGGTTGAAAAAGAAAAGAAAAAAAAAAAAAAAAAAAAAAAATTAGTTTCAAGTTGCCACTATGACTGGTTAGGGCTGGGCGAAGTTCGGATTCATAGATACATATAAATGTCAGAACACATGAATAACCTAAACGCGATACCTGAACTAGTATTGTGGGCAGCAGTGATTTAAAAAAAAGCTCATAAGATCATTGTTTCAATTTCCATTCATTATGGCCTGCAAGAAATGAAAAAAAGATTAAAATCTGACCAGCCTCTAAGTTCACTCTGGAGTGTAATGACATAGTTGATAATTTAATAAAAAGTCTATTGAAAAAAAAAAAGAAAAAAAATAAGTATAAATTGCGGCATTAAAACTTATTCAACAAAAAGAAATTAATACACAAAAAAAAACAAAAAAAAAAAAAACATTTTTTATTCAATATTTGTTTAAAATTTAGAATAGACTCCATTGAATCAAGTTCTTTTCAAGTATCAAGTTTTAAATAGTCTATCAAATTTCTCAATAGTCCAGTCCAGAAAAATTTTCCCTGGGAGTTCAACATATAAAACTTGGGTACACAGTAGCCCTATTTCATATGAATTAACATACTAAAATTTACGTATAGCTATATCCCCTTCTCGAATATCAACTGAACCACCAGATTGTTCATTTACTATAGTAGTATTGGATGTAATATCCATATCTAGCATAGATGAATCACCATAGCCTGCATGTGCATCATATCTAAATCTAAAAACATATCAGTACAAGATTCGGGCATTGTTGGTCCAAAATTGAGAAAAGCTCAAATCGAGAGAAAGAAAGAAAAAAAAAAAAATTTCCATAACTCTCATAAATGAATCACTGAAGTCCGGATATGTATCAGGACTAATTATCTAAAAAAAGATATATATATATATATATATATATATATGTATAAATTACACACAAAGATTTGGACATCGCTGGTCTAAAATGACCAAGAGAGACCAAAAAAAAAAAAAAAGCACTTATTTAAAAAACACAAAAAGAATGTTTTTAGAGGGTGCCTCCTCATGCAAATTTTCTTTCCAGGACCACCCAGGGGTACACACGCACACAAACAAAGAGAGAAGAATCTATAGGCTGGGTGGCTGGGAAATTTATAGACCTACAGTGATTTGAAAATAAGCTTCCAGTAAGCATTGAATTCACATCCCTTAACCCTGGTTACCCCATCTCACTACAACAGCACTTCACTAATTAGGCCATGAAAACTAATTACTGTTAATTCGCCATATAGCTTTATTCCCATCTCCAATAACCACTACACAACAAGGCTTTGTTTTTTTTTTGTTTACACTAGTAGTATTAGATGTAATAGTCTTCGGATTCCTCAGAAGAAGTACTAATAATTAATCTTTAGTTTTCATTAGAATTGCCTTGATTAGCAAATGCGGGAGGTGCTTGTGGTCGATCAGTTAATGAAGTTGAAAATGAACTGGGCAAGCCAAGTTCAAACTCTGTGACTGAAACAGGCGCCAATGCCCTTGGTAAAGGCATGAATCTCACCACCACCACCCAGCTATGAGTAAAATAGCACATGATGATGATGATGTGAGTGATACCCCCCCATCAGGTGCTTGTTGACTAAGTTTATATCACATGTCGCAAAAACCTTGAAGAACTCGTGGAGAAACGGGTGATATGCTAAGCAGAGATAGATGCCACCGTGGCCTAAGTCGGCTTACTCACAGATCCATAGAATAGAAAAAAAAATTTTTTTAAGGCGGAGAGGGGGGGGGTCCTTTTCTTTTTTTTTTTTTTTTTAAATAAATCCTTAAAATCTTTTGACTGACTTCTTCATCAGAGGATGTTCATTCAGAAAAATAAAAAATAAAAAAAGTTATGAATATATCGTGTGAAAATGAATTCAACAAAGTCGAAAAATGTCATTCAAGATGTCAAACAAACATATTGAATACACGTGCAAAGAATTACAAGGGTAATGGTCGGAAATCAAAGCGCACTTAATTCTTTGCACGTGTCTCGAATGTGTTTGTTTGACATTTCAAATGACATTTTCGAATTTTTCAAATTACTTCCACGCGTTATGTTCAAACAGTTTCTGATGGGTCATCCACTGATGAGTGTCAGTCAAACGAAGCTTTTGAGGATTTATTATTAACATTCAAAAAAAATTTTTTTTTCAAATTTGAAAAAAAAAAAAAAAAAACTTTTGTCTTCTTTCATATTTTAATATACATCCAGTAAAATTTTGTACCATTAAACAACTTTTTAGCATTCCTTCATCTTAATATCTGTTGCTCTTTATCGCAACTCTGGGGTTGTTATTCATCAGGTATGAACAATATGAACGCATTTTTCACCAGAGATCAACACCCAAGAAATTAAAATTTGGCTGAAATCAGCACATTTGATTTTAATAAAATTTTCAATACTTATTTATTAAAGGGACAGATTTTTTCAAAAATAATTTCTTTCCAAGTATTAAAAAAATGTTTTTTCTTCCAAATGATTCTTACCATTTTGATTAGTTTTTCCAGCAATACATTTATGTTTTCATCGATGTTTACACATTTAACAGGGAAATCCCTGGAGATATCAATTATATTTACCTTTTTTTACAAAAGCACTCTAGTATTTATCATTCCAAATAACGGAAAAGAAAAATTTTCGTTCATAGGATTCCTACCCTTATTTATATGATTTCTTTCATTTACACTTTGCGGTTTTTATTGATTTTTGAACATTCTACCGAGAAATCCCAAGAGACATTGAATGTTTTACCCTTTTTTAGAAAAAGAACTCAGGAACTGCTCTAACTGACTGTAATCAATGATAGTTTTAAAATTTCTTTTTTTTTTTAAATGTTAAGTAAAAAAAAAAATGTTTTCTGCCTCAAAAGCCCATATCAATACTAATTAAATAAAATTTGTCATGAATAATAAAATGTTTTTTTCAATCCTGCTGTTTTTTTCATTTCCTGAAATAACACTCCCTGTTTGAGCTATTCCAGGGCGCTTTCCTACAAAAGGTAAACAATCAATATCTCTAAGGATTTATCTTTTAAAAAAGTACAAAAAAAATAAATAAAAATATATATATTAACTTAAATAGCAATGCATAGATAAGATGAATCAACAAAATTGTATGATTCATATGAATGAAGAAAAAAAAATTATATCTACAGTATATATATATATTTCTTCATATTCGTCCAACAATAAATACATATTGAAAGTTTCATTAACATCAAATGACATGCCGATTTTTTTGTCAGAGTTAAAAAGGTTTCAGATTTCTTGATTTTCCAAAGTAACTGCGTCCATATAGCTCATACCTATTATTCTGCAACCGGTAAGTAAGCAACTTAGATCAGGAATAAAAAACAAGCCTCTAGCTAGATTTGAACTCACATCCCTTATCCCTAGGAACCTGTCTTACCATGACAACACCTTACTAGTTAGGCTACAAATGCCAATCATAAGCAATGGTCCTTTAAATCTTTAGTAGACAGTTTGCGCGAATTTTTTTTCAGATGTCTACACGCATCTCTATTAGGCACTTTCAAGTTGTTCTGTCAGTCCCGTTTGTGTATAAAAAAGAAAGACGGAAAAAATTTGTGACGCCATTAGAATAACATCTATTCTGAAGAAGAGAGGTCATATAAAGTGTTAGTTTTTTTTTTAGTGTTGACAAGTATTATTTGTTATTAATAGCAAAAACTGTCTTCAAAAGTGGCTGAAATCAGTTGATGTTCTAAATTTCCAGCTAACTCGATAGCCTAAAATATCATATACACTAATTTAAAGCCCACTTATAATAATAAATATAAAGAAAATATAAAAAATAATCATACACTAAAACTCCAGAACAAATTGTTGATAAAATTATACACTTTTACCTAAAATTATCCAAAAAGAAAAAGTAGAAAAAAAAAATTTTAAATACCAGTAAAAGATTTATGCATTGTTGATTCAAAATGGCCAGAGACCTCAAAAAGCAGTTTTTTGAAGGAAAGAAAAAAAAAAAAGTTTTCAGATGGTGCCGAGGGGTGTGCTCCAGCACATTTTCAAGATAGCAGACTCAAAACGTGACCGGCAGTATCTGGAGACACACATTGATGAGCAAAGGGAGCAGAATCTGTAGCGCACCTGGTTGGTCCGTCAGGGGATTTGTGGAGTCCAAGGGGATTCAATAATAATTAATTACAACATTATTACAGGTAACTAACCATTTGTGTGCACATTAATTTGCATTTGTGCACAGCTTACACAATATACAGACACAGCTTGAAGTGAACTATGATCATTAGGCCATCATTAATTGGATATATAGCTATAATGAATCACCATAGCCTCAAAAAAATTTTTTTTTTTGCTTTCTCAAAAGAGAGCAATTTTGAGTATTGCTGGTCTAAAATGATCATCAAAACCAAAAAAGCATTGAATTCAAATCCAGGATCTTTTGCTTCAAAAAGACAATTTCACATCCAGCATCTTTTTCTGTCAATTATTTTAGATATAATATATTTTTAGGTAATTCTTTAGGTAATTAGTTCTGTTACACGCATGGGCTACAACGATTCATCAACTCAAGTTACGGATATTATCTTCACCCCAATCTCTGCCACACCATGTTATTTTAATCAGTTACCCTAGCAGAATTAGATAAGTCTTCGAAATTCTTTCAGGTGAAACTTTGTATTAATGTGATCAGCATTTCTTTCATCCTATCAGAAACCGTCAACCAAAACAGTCACCACAGGTTTCCCCAGTTTTCAAGTAGATCTGGCTGGCTGGCTATGAATGTATGTATAATGCATATAAATCGCACCATTGGAGCTAGAGGGCTGACAATTTAAACGTTTACTCCTCACCATAACTCGAAGAGGAGAAAAAAAAAAAAAAAAACAACATTTGTTTTGGGGAAATTCCCCTGTTGAATAGATTTTTAGAATTGGAAATGTAAGTTTATGCTAAATTTGTCAGTTTGTGTTCGGCAGCATTCACACTAGTTTTCAGAAAAATTTGGATATTTTTCAAATGACAACCGTCTAACAAAAGGCGAGAGAAGTAACTAATTCATTGATCTCGCCTTTTGCCAATTTTTTTAATTGATCATCCCAACATGCTGCCAAAAGAGTTTGATCACATGACAGTTTCTATCGAGTGACTCACCAGACCTGTTTCTGTTACCCTCTATTAAAATTCTCAAGTTACCATTCTGCTACCATTGCACAAGCAACATGAATCAGAAATTGAGACGTTTATTCAAAATTTCTGATCCATGCTATGTGCTCGAACAGTTCCGATTATCATATTTCTCGACGCTGACCACGCTCACATAAACCTAATATCATAAAGACGATGAACGACAGTTTATGAGCCTGTATTTTTCTAAAAAAAGCGGTCACTGTAACTGACTGACTGAGAAATCAACAAAAGACTCTTCTTCATACCAGCTCCACGAAGCATCACCTCAAACTCATTCTATGAATCTGATGTCGCTCACACTTCTACTATATCATCAGAACGGAGATTTCTATTTTACGTCAGAATACAAACATGCATCAACTGCAGGAAGGAAATTGTACTTTACTATGATATCAGTTTTAAAACGAAGGTTCTTTCAGAGAAAAGGGCTTCCAAAGATGGGAGCTATGGAAAAAATGAGCTTCTAAAAGAAGAGGCTTTTAAAAGCACTGATAAGTATTTCTATGGTCTGACTTTCAGGTTTGTTATTGCAGGCGAAACAGCTACAATCTAGAAGCTGCAAATTTGTCTATAGGGTAAACTTGACTCCAAGATTAACAGAGGATAGGTGGCAATTACCTCTGATGTCCCTAAAAGTTAATTCAGGATCCAAATTTTGTCAATTTTTCTATTCTAAGAGAGACAAGTAATTTTTCAACATTATTAGAATCCCCACAGACCTTACTTGATTTCCAGAGATCTCTAAAATATCTTTTGCTTTCCTGTATTCCAATTTTTTTTTTTTTAAACAGAATGTCCAAGGTCTGCATTTTTGTGTTTTCTTTCAATGTGACAATTATGTATTCAAGAAATGGACATATTTGGTCCAACAGAATGAATTATAAATCGCATTATTTTATACAGAAACTTATTGGAAATGATCTCATGTGATTACACAGTTAATATATCACTCAATTTAGACAACATAAGTAGAATAAATGATTAAAGAAAATGGGGCTGCTGCAGGAATTGAACCTGCCACAATGCCAAAAACAATATGGTATTGTAAATAATACTTGCAGAATATTTTCATATTGCTATATTTTATAAGTATGAGAATCAATTGACTCGAAGGAAGATGAGTTACTCTTCTTTTACTCTCATCTGCTACTACCACCTTGGATGGTGGACACAGCATTGAACTTATGGTTCTTGTTCAAGTACAATGGAATGGCAAAACTGTTTATATACTGCCGTCATTTCTCAATGGCATTGTAGACTAGTTGATTATAAAACCGTTTTTCCCATCCATTTTTCACGATATAATGAAGTCGGTTACACACTTTGACCAACATCTGAAATTTACAACCTATATTTCTTGGGTGTTTTATAATTACATCAAACATTTTTTTCTTTCTGGTACTAACTGGTCAGCCATAATTAATCTGTCATCTTTTTGCCCTTAGTTGAATGACTCGAGTCAGCCTTTCCCAATCTTTTTAGACTGGAGTTCAAAGGCTTATATACAGGGCCTCTAAGAGGTGGGTGCAGCCAGTGCATCAATATTGGGCCTAGAAAACCAAGGAAGGGCCCTGAAAGTTATTTGAATACAGCTGTGTATCAAAACTTCTTAGCTGGTACAACAGGTCCATTAATTGAAAAGATTGACTGTTGTTCACTAGTGAACAGAGGCCATGCTTAAATGTATGATGATTTATTTTTCAAAAGGAAATATTTCTTAAGCTACAATCTCTAATAATATAACAAATTATATATATATATATATATATATATATATATAAATAAATAAATAAAAGAAATGTATGTATGTGATCTGACAGAATGAATTATAAAAGGTGTTATATTCATGTACCACTCAACATAGACAACATTAATAGAATAACAAAATGGGACTGACGCAGGAATCAAATAACTTCCCACATAATAACACAATTTATAATTCATTCTATCAAATCACATATTTCCATCTCTTAATACATAACTGCCTTGTTGAAAGAAGCGAACAGACCAAAAATAAACGAGATGAAAATTTTGATTGAATACATAAACCGTGTAATGACGGGAGATCATTTCAAATAAGTTTCTATATAATATAACGCAATCTATAATTCATGAATCACTTTTCATTCATTTCATCAGTATTTATATACCTAGCATATTACCCATAAAAAATGATGCAGTTATGTATTGATCAGCATCAAGGAGCCAAAAGCTATTGGGTAATTTATTTTTAATGATTCAAGTAGCCTGGTTTCAAGTTTGTTTTTTTTTTTTTCCATAGAGCCGAACTTGAAAAAGGTTTCAACTCAACAGATTATTATTCAGATATCAGTTCTCCCATCCTGTCTAGTCATCATAAAATTGGCTACAGTTAGGAGAATGAGGGTCTCACTCACTCAATAAATGAAACTGTCTTTAAATCAGCCATGGACTAATTCTGATGACTTTTCTTTTAGTTGCTCACACAGCATCTCTTTGAAACATTAAAATTTTGAAACAAAGTTTGTTGTCAGAATATGAAGTCATTTCTAAGAATAAATGTGGACAGAATAAGTGTTCCAAAATGACATCACAGTGTTTTCTACTAGAAACACAAACTCTAGGTCCAGATCAGCATTATGGTAACATAATAAATAGAACCACCCCCATCAAAAACCCTCGGGATGTTACAAATGACATTGGATTTTTTTTTTCTTCAAAGCGCTAATCCTGCAAATCTTCGGGGTAGGCTTGAATGAATATCTCCAGCTACGATGCACCATTTAGGATGAGAACGCAAACATAGTCACAAACTTTTATAAATTCGAGTATAGATAGATCAAACAGATTTCACATAACTTTTATTGGCATGATGTCATCCTTTGTTGTCAACTTGGTTAATTCTTGCAGATGCAGGCTAAAAATCGTCAAGAGTAAATATTGAAAAAAAGAAAAAAAAAAGAAAAAAAATTATCTCCCTCGATGGCTAAAAAGCATACAAGGACTGCTGAAATGTTAAATATGCCCAGAAGTTCATACAAAGGCTCCAAAAAGTATCATTGCTCAACATTTTGATCAGATATTAACACAAATGAAAATGAATAGCTAAAATTGTTAACTACTGTAAACCCTCTTGATAATGGACTAATGGGGGAGGGCAGATGTCTATCATTACTGATTGTCCAGTATTACTGAAATTATGTACTAAAAATCTTTTTATAAAAACAGCCACATGGATTGGTATAGATAATAAAATGTAAGAGAATACGGAATTAAGGAAATAAGAATGATTTTATTCATACAAAGTAGAATCAACGCCGTACTCATGACACTAGACACCCCTGCCTGGCGCCAACTCCTTCCTCAGCTTCATTTTCGGAGAAACTGGTTACTCCACACCTTTCTTGGAAATACCATCCCTTTTTGTTTGCGGCCATTGTTGAGTGATAAGGTAAGAAAGCACAATAGATCACACATTCATAAAGGGAGCGTATCGGTAAATACTGCCTCCACCTAGAGGTCAGCAGTCGTCCACCTACAAGATAGACGATTACAAATATTCCCTTGATGAACAAAATATCTGCAATGAACAGATTTAGTCAGGCGTTTCCGAAAATCCAACAATAAGAGGTCTATCAATAAGAGGGTTTACACAACTCAAAAATTCATACAAAAGCTTAAATATATATATATATATATATATGTACATAAAAACATATTGACCAGATATAAACAGAATGATGAAAATGAAAGTTATTTCATGAATTTGTATATTTTGAATGATATATTCATTAAAATAAAATGTGAACATCAATTAATAGTATACACAACATTTCAGTAGCCTTGGTATGAATTTTTGAGCGTTCAACATTTTTAGCTATAAAGTTAGTTGGAAATGAAATAAATGAAAGAAATCCAGCCATTTTTCACTCTAGTCAATTTTAGACCTGAATCTGTGAGGATTACCGTCAATTTATCATAGTATGCTTTGCTATAGCTTTGGCCTTGTTATGAAGTATTGATAAAGGTTGATGCCAGAGTGCATTTTTGATAGATTCAAGAGGCAGAGACAAAGAGAGACCAGTGTCAATAAATTAACGCTCTTCGCGCTAAATTCAGCGCGTTTTTGGCTAAGGCTGTGCAAAAAAGCGTTAAATCAGCACAGGCTTACTTGAACATTTTAGCCATTTTTAGCATCTTTTGGAGTGTGCTGTGGCCATTTTTTACGTATTTGGCATTTTTTTCAAACTAATTTAGCATTCTTTAGCGCTTTTTGGCAGCCGAACTAGCGTGAAAATATTTTTGAGATGGCAATGGCAACAATGATTGAGACAGACCGCAAAATCCATTCAATAACGATAAAGAAAATATTATGGCGTAATTAGGCTTCCATATTGTTTAGTAGAGTCATGGCATTTCATTGTGTACAAACTTTTCGAACTTTCAGGTTCAAGTCATTTTTTTTTTTCAAGTAGATTGGCGAAATTTTCTAATTGATTAAATTAGGGAAAATTCTTAAATACTAATCCAGAAATTTTACCAACGTCAAATATCGAAAACATTAAAAAGAATTTCTGATCTTGAAAATACTTTCATGTGTTGAATAAAAAGAGAAAAGAAAAGAAAAATTGTTATTAAAAGTGCAAATTTGCATTTTTTTGTGTGCTTTACACCTTTTAAGATTAATCTTTCAAAAAAAAAATACAAAAGAATAGTAATGTCAAAATAAAATCGGTTTTATGAATCGCCTTTCCTTCGATATTTCAAAGATATAAACTTGTGAAAAGTTTGTTTGGGTTTTTTTGGACAAAGAAAAAGTTACTGATAATTGTTTTATCGTATTTCAAGTTAAGTCTTAGTTATCTAAACTTTTATTTGATTAGAGAAATGTGAGATTTTCTGTGAAAACTTAATTCTTACTTGAGCAATAACAAAATATTTTAAAAGTTATAAACATTAAAAAGTTAATGAATTTGAAAAATACCTAACTTGAATAAAACATGATTTTTTTAATTTATATATATATATAAATATATATTTTAAAAAAGGTGTATATTTACAATATGTATGTATTTTGAGCCTTCTATGTATATTAAATCTTAAAAGCAAATCTTTTGAGGAAGAAAGAACTTGAAATGTCATATCAAAACTTCTTTTTTTTTTTTTTCAAGATTCGTCTTCTTGGATTCATTTCCGAAATATAAACCTGTTAAAAGGTTTTTTTTAACTCAAAGAAGAAGCTACTGAGAATCATTTCATCGTGTTTAATTCATTTACCAAAAATTTGATAAAAACAATTAGTGATTTTTTAGCGGAAAACTTAATATTACCAGCAATAATCATGACAGAAATATTTTTAAAAAAAGGTTACTGAACTTAGATGTTTTGTTTTGTTTTATCTTTCAAATGTTTGACGAAACAAATAAAATAAGATATATACGTTTCAAAGTGTAAATTTGCAAGTTTTAGGGTACATTAAACCTTTCTAAAAGGTAGCAAAAACAACTTCACTTCAAGACTTGATTTTAAAACGTACAATTCGCCTTGTTTCAAATCTTGAATCTGAATTTTCTGTGATGTATAAACTTGAAAAAAGTTTTGTTTTTATTTCAAAAAGATGATTACCAGGCTTAGATATTATTAAAATTATTATAACTTTGAAAAGGTCAATATTATTCAATAATGATTGATAATGTTCAATATAATTAATTAACTCAAAAGCTTAAGAAAGCACTTTATTTGAACTTCTCTTCCTCTTCAACCTAAAAATGGATCTTTCAAATGCCAAGGAATTTTCACCAGAAAAAGTTGATAATCTAAGAAAGAAAATATAACAACCAACTTCAATTTTCTTGATGAAACATTCTGAATAATAATTCGTTATGGTTTGTTTCTTAAAATAACACAGTAAAGTAGCTGTTCCCTCAATGCCAAATAATATATTTTTTTTATTTAAGGAACTGAATATTTCTAATTATAACTTACACTATGTTAAATGTAAGTCTTCAAATTAAGGATTCTGTTTTACTTAAAGGCAAAAATGCCAAGTTTTATTCTTAGTATTTACAACAAACCACAGACACGTAGAATAGATTACCAGATGTATTGCTACCAACAATTATAGAGGAGTTTGAGAATTATAATGTTTACTACACCACTGCAAACACAAAGGTTTAATAACTGTGATATTTTTCATATAAAAATTGAACACTATTCGTTTCTTTTACACTAAAATAAATGTTTCAAGTTTAACAAGTATTTTTGAAAACTAGTCAATAACTTCATGTTAAAAGGTTAAGGACGACAAAACTAAATATATATTAACAAGAACCATAAGTTCAACATGCGTCCACCGTACGTAATAGTCGGAGGAAGAGGAAGATGATAACGGCTCATCCTTAGGTCTGAACCAAGTTTCATAACAATTCAATATTTTACAGTGGAGAAAATTGATATTTAACTTTAGTTGTGGTGGTTGTGACGTAGGGAGAGGGTTACCCAAAGGTCTGGACCAAGTTACATATCAATCCAACACAATACGTCTGGGAAAATTGATAATAAACAGCATTGCTAGTTGTAGTAGTAGTAGCAAGGGGAAGAAGTGCAGGGTGATTCACCCGAATGTCTGGACTAAATATCATATCAATCCAACATGATATGGCTGAGTAAGTTGATTTTGAACGTATTGGGGGCTGATTGACCGACCGAAAAAGTGTCTTATAGAGATGTGTTGGTGCATCTAGATAGAAAACTTATAACGAACAATTCTCTTTAAAAAAAAATATGTAGAATTACTACAGGTGAAATATTTGGCAAATGATATATATCTCTTATTTCTGTTTCAATAATTCGTCTGTCAATTTTTAACAACAGAAGAGGTTGTGAAATGAATTCACAAAAACAATTATATTCCTTCAAGCCGCATCAGCTAAAAGGAATATTTCAATTTGAAATACAAGTTATAAATTAATGATCATTTAATAAAATTATCACTCACACCAATTTTTTCATGTCAATATTGATAAGTTGAAATTTATCTTGTTTCCAACTGAACAATAACTCAAAATCTGTAGAACTTTTTTTACCACAATAAATTTCCTCAACTCTCGGTTTTCGTTCAAACTTTTTTTCCTGGTGATAAATGAAGATTCCGTACTCCTGAAATCCTCATAAAAAGTGTTATACTAAAAAATGAACTCAAAAGAATATTTTCAAATAAAAATTTAAACTGATGTCAGAAAAGGCACATCGGGGATAAATCAAGCATTACAAAAAAATAATGTTTGGACAAAAACAGCAACTACTTGTCACCGTCCAACTTTCTAGTGCCAACTTCGGAGTAAAATGAATTAGGCTTGAAATAAATGTAAGGTTAGCATTTTTATTAATGCGAAGTTTGAACAATCATCACCTTTTTTTTTATTTTGTTTTTCAACACAAATTATATTTCTTAGTCACGCTGGTCGAATTTTAATTACTTGTAAAAGTATTCCCAAGTCAATGTGGAAAAATAATTAAGACTAATTGAATTCTTTGGAAAAGAAAGAAAGGGAAATAAAACAAAAAACGCTAATTTATCTTATCTAATACTAAAGAGATCTTAATTAAACATTTTCACAATTATATATATTCTTTTCCCGGTTGAGAGAAAGTTTGACGATTAGAAACAGATTTTAAGAAAACTATTTCAACCAACAAGTTAACGGATCGATAATAGCAGCAGTAACACCTATCCCATCTTTGAAATAGAATTTAACAGAACCAAACTGTATCTGATTTTTTTATTGGACATTTCTTTTATAAAATTCGCCACAGCAATTCTTGAGATTAATTATTTGGGTTTAAAAGTCTCTAAGTGTTTAAACAACTCAAACTTGGAAGCAGTTTGCCGGGTTATAGAAAAAAGTTAATTGGTTTTTAAAAGATCATTTCATATTCGTAAATTTGAACAAATCCAGAAGAAGCAATAAAATCAAAACTGGAATTTGAATAAAATAAAGAGGTCAATATACGGTTCGACAAACCAGTGTATTCTATAATAAACTGTAGGGTCCAGTTTAGCGATATATTTACATCGTAAATCGAATGAATAGTATCAGAAAGGCGTACAGAAAATAAGGATCTAGTTTTGCATTAAACGAACATATCATAAACCGAACCCCCATTTTGGGAGCACTTAGGGGCTAATTAATTCGCTTCCACTTTGAAAATTACTTTCTTTCACAAATCAACCCTGCTGGACTGAGTGAACTCTATTCAATGATTTTCCATTTCCGTTTTATAAATTTGTCAGCCGAGCAATTTCATTTTGGGGAACCAACTTTTTTTGGTCTAAAGTTTAGTTTTGAAATAACCTGAGAGCACTTTCTACAGAAGTCAGTTTTATTCAGTTTCACTCAACAAGTTCAGAAGTTGCTTATCTAAGAAAGCTACTTTCTTACCGCACAAATATCGAAAATTCAAAAACTATTCATCGAAAGACAAGAAAAACACCTCACGGAGATGAGGAGACAGAAAATTCACATCTTAAAAATAATGCAATGTTGCCAAATTTGTTTACAACTTTATATCTAAAATTGAGTTAAAAAAATATCCAGAAACATCTAGATTCTCCAGATAAATTTCCTGGATTTTAGGTAGTACTTATACGACAAAAACATAAATAATTCTATTAAATACTACAACTTATCATATCACAATAGATTAAAATATTACCAAATACTTTATAAAATTCATTTAAATACCAATTTCTGACATCTTTACGCAACTAAAAACATCTAAATCTAGATGAAAAATATCTAAATTGGCAACACTTCCGAAATACCAACCGCTATCACATATGCAAGTAACTTAAATATATAAATATATATATATATATATATATATATATATACACACACACACATATATATATGATCAAAGAGAGGGTTATTGATTTCGATAGATCAGTTCTTATTCATGAATAGGCTACCTTTTGGCTAAAATTGGTAACATTTCCCAATAACTTGCTTTTATGGCTAAAATTGGCTAGATTCCATTTCCATTTCTTGAATAAATGGAAAAAATTGTATGGCTTTTATTTTTCATTATTGAGATAATATCAGACTAATACGTTATAGATATACTTTTTATAGACCCCAATTTGTTCATTCATGAATGTAACATGTTTTGCTAAACGAACAGTTATCCAAGGGGATTATAATATAGCCAACTATAGCCATTTTTAAAGCCAGATATTGGAAAATATAGCCAGTTTTGTGCTACCGTATTTTTTTTTTTTTTTTGACTTGCCTAACGAAAAGACATTGAAAATCTGAAAGTAAGAAAAAAGATAAGTAAATAATAAGATAATATTTTACTTACTTGTGATATGATAATTCCACCATCTATCGTACATTTCCCATGTTCGTTTAATATCGAAGCACCGAAATGAACATCTTCACTGATACTGATGTCGCTGACCATATCAAAAATCTTCTCCCCTCGAAGATATGTCTTGTCGGATACAAACATATAATAATCATAAGTAGTTGAATAATGTTCCCCGAGATATTTAAGGATGAACAAAGGTAAGAGGTTCTGGTCCGTAGCTAAAGAGAACCCCACGATCGACATTCCACTTCCTGGGTAGTTCGACCCCTTCTTGTCTGTGAAAAAGACCATTTTGGTAACATGATGGGCTACACTCTTATTCAGAGCCACGGCCAGGGTATCCAAACTTTCGGGTGATGTCAAAACGGCCACAAAAAGTTTTTCTCTTATTCCAAGTTCCGTAGAGAT
>OY735224.1:47072310-47074810 GCA_963457665.1 Thysanoteuthis rhombus | reverse complement strand
CTTGAGCTGTTTCAAGCTGTTATCAAACAAAGTCTTAAGAGATTTTTTTATGACGTAATCTTCATTGTTATTTCATGATAGGAATGTAAAATAACCGATGAGATCAATGTGGGAACCAACAGAAAAAAAATATGCATATATGCCTGCTATGTATTTAGATTAGTTAATACCAGTGAAAAAAAGTCAGATATGTTTGGATTTCTATAAAACAGTTTTTCAAGGAAAAAATTCAGTAAAATTGTTTCAGTTGAAGAATCTATAGTTTCAGATTAGTATTTTTATCAGCAAAATTTTTATCCGCCCTCCACCCAGAATCTCCCCTGCTATATATTTAGATTAGTTAATACCAGTGAAAAAAGTCAGATGTGTTTGAATTTCTATAAAACAATTTTTCATGGAAAAATTCAGTAAAATTGTTTCAGTTGAAGAATATATCTATACAGATTGATATTTTTATCAGCAAAATTTTTACCCGCCCTCCGCCCAGAGTCTCCCCTGCTATATATTTAGATTAGTTAATACCAGTGAAAAAAGTCAGATATATTTGAATATTTATTAAAAGAATTTTCAAGGAAAAAATTCAGTAAAATTGTTTCAGTTGAAGAATCTATAGTTTCAGTTCGGTATTTTTATCAGCAAAATTCTTATCCCCCCCCCGTCCACCGCAGAGTCCCTTGATACAAAAAGAAAAAGGAAAAGGTCACAGTGCTCATAATATATCAACTTACAATGAGTTGATATCAGGCCTTCAATAGAGGGAGATCCAAAATGAGGATCAAACCTATTAATAACGGCCAGCAGGTTTGGCTGGCTGACGTGCCCTGGACCTATTCTAGATGAATCCTCACATCTACATAAGATACTTGGTTCAGTTTATAGAAACAATAGAGAGAGGAAGGAGGAGAATGTGTGACATCAATAAAAGAACATCTATATCAATTAATACATGATGTACCAAGCATTTGTTCTTTACTGTGTGGCCAAGTATCAATGGTTATTGATAGCTAAAACTGTCTCCAAAAATGGCTAAATCAGCCAAACTTCCCAATTTCCAGCTTTATAGCTAAAAGTGTTATGTATTCACATTTGAAGCCTACTTGTCAAATAAAATAATCGTACACTAAGTCTACAGAACAATGCACTAATAAAAATGGTACATTTACTTTGATTTAAACTTACTAATTGTTATTTTTGATAACTACATTTTTGTGAAAACCATCCTCACTTCTCTCTTCTGCTTCTATTACTACAACTAGTAATGTATTTAGAATCCCTTTGAAATTTGAAATCACAGATATGGACATAAGGATGGTAGATGCATCATTGAACTTATGGTTCTTGTTTTTCATATAATCTACTCGTTATTTCTAGTGGAAAATAAAATCATGGATGCATTTGAATTAAGATGTGTCGAGAGTTTTTTTTATAAAAAATATACAGAATGTGTTTTTACTCGGATGAGTGCATAGTTTGAAACAGTGGGTAGGAAGTATTTTCTTTAGCAAAATTTGAAAGTGGAATAGTCCAGTGTTACGATCAGTTAACTAAGAAAATCGCACTGTTCATCATTGGAATGGATTATTTTGTGAGTATGTCTTATCACAGAAATGCATCGTAGATGATTTTACTATAGGAAAGCATGTTATATAAATTTACTATAGAAAAGCATTGTATATGATTTTGCTCTAGGAATACTTTGTAAACTCAGTATCAGAGTCAATGATTGAACAACTGTAGGGTCAAAATTTGAAATCATGTAAAAAAAATCCCATCGAAGTATAAATATGGTCAGAATAAATTTCATTTATGACATCACTAAAACATCTAAAATCAAGTAAAAAAACATCTAGCAACTTCCAGATTCCAGAAAACCTAGAGGTTATTAATGAACTATACCTGTCAAAATAAGGCCCCGAAAAAGTCAAAAAAGCTTTTTTTTCCAAAAGTTACAAAAAAACTTCTTCAGAAGGGGTTTAGCAGAGTGCTAATGCCAATTTTCAAGTCTGTAGACAAAATGGTTTGGCCAGGACCTCTGAAACACACAGAGACATAAACAAACACACAAACATATAAAAAAAGGATAGAACCCTCCACCATCTTTGTTCAATGATTTGACAATAAAAATAAATTGTAAATGATTTTGCTATAGAAATAAATTGTAAATGATTTTACCATAGAAATGAGTCGTAAATGATTTTATAACATAAATGAATCGTAAATGATATTTTAATAGAAATGAGTTGTAAATGATTTTACTATAGAAATGAATTGTAAATGAAGAAAAAAGGGATAAGTGATGGTCAGTAATTATCTGTATAAATTTTTAGAGAAACAAAATTGCATGCACTTTCCTTTAATGAAAATTCTGGGGAAAAAAAGAAAAAATTACACAGCAGAGATTCTTGTTTCTTTGATAATCTTAACATAAAAAAGCTGTGGTAACTTTTCTGTTTATTTTTTGGTTTGTTTGTTATTTTCTGTCACACTAAAGCAAAGCAAA
>OY735224.1:46952310-47067310 GCA_963457665.1 Thysanoteuthis rhombus | reverse complement strand
TATACCCCCGTCGGTTAAATAAAGGGTTTGTTACTTCCCTGCACCTACCAGATGATACCTGATGAAGGCCGTAGAGTACAACGGCCGAAACATTGTATGAAAAACAACCAAGATGAGGATAGTCCGAATAATAATAGAAATAAAATAGCCGATAAGAATCTACAATTGCCTATTAAATCTGGTAAATCATTATTATCAATTTTTTCCTATAATTCACATTCATCTTCATTGTTGCTTTTCATCTGGAATAGAATTCAGGCTGAGTTCCCTTCAGCAGTGAGTAAATAGGTTAGCAGCCTAGGTTGGAATAAAGAACAAGGCCCAGGTGAGATTCAAGCTCACAACCTTCTGTACCAGAGGTTGGCTTGCTTACAACTGAACCAATGGCAAGCCCTTAAACTTGTTCTATATATCTCCTGTTTGTTTGTTGTGTTTATTATTAACTGGCAGTCAAATTGATGCTGAGAGGTTGGGGGTCATCAGATGATTGATGAATATCTGAGTTGGTATGCCTCTGGGGGTAAAATGTCAGTTTTCATGTGATAAGCCTTTGAGATTTGAGGTCAGATAATTTCATGTCCTTAATTTAGAAAAGTTTCCCAGGTTCAGTTTTTACACCAGGAAATCATGTGATACCCTTCTGATGTCCTCAAATGCAACCTGTCTTTGTCAGGTTCTAAACACTCAGAATCCACTCAGTCAATTATTAATCAATTCTACCCACTACAAGACCCTATAAAAATGTACCATTTCATGTATTTTCCATTATATTTTCTTGGAAAAAGCCAGTATGCACTGGCAAAACATCAAAATAAAAGTAAGAAATTTCATTTGCACATGACATGGTCTTTGGAAATTGTAATTTCACTCTAATATATATATACATATATATATATATATATATATATATATATGCTCTTCCATAGGAATAGAGCACTTTGGTGGATGAGGAATTTATCTGTAAATAAATATATCACTTAAATTCAGCCTTACTAACTAGTTCCGTAGCTTAGAGGTAGGATATCGGCCTCCGAAGGTTTCAATCCTGCCTCACAGTACAGGATGGGATAACGGAAAGTCTATAGCCACACTGAAGAGATGTGATACATCGAAACAGCTGTCTATGGATGACACAATTATATATATATGTATATATATATATATATATATATATATATATATATATATATTTTTCCTCTGTGCATTGATCTCATAGGTTAATTTACCATTCTATTATGATATAACACTGAAGATTATGCCATAGAAACTCTTAAAACTTCATGTCTGATCATCACACATTAAAACAGCTTGAGTTGAGTTGAAACATAGAAATGAAAGATTCTTTTCAAGTATAAGAATACTTGAATCATTGAAGATATTTATCTGACCTAATAAAATAGCTTTAGGCTCCTTAGTGACGATCTGTGTATCAATAACCCTGGGTATATGTTAGTATACCTAAAATCATACACATATAATGTAAATATTTATATCAATCTTCTAATTTTACAGTCTATTTCGCATAATATTGAGAGTAATTTTACCTTGGGTAACCTGATGCCAAAATAAATTTTTATTTTCAAGAATTTGTTACCAAAATATCCCCTTCCCCCGACCCCCCGAGAACAAAAATGTATAAAATGACTGGCGAAAGTACGAACAATGGTGAAAGTTGCCTGACCTCATTTTTATTAGCCACAGAGAAAGAACTCTGTAAGGAAATCCTGCAAAAGTCATTGAGGGACAATGGAGACTTTTTTCTTTCAATTCCACATCGAAATTCACAACTGCGCTTTCAGTTTCTGAAAACTTCTTGGAATAAATGGTTCGTTGATCAACGCAAATATTGAATTACCGTTAAAAAAAAAAATAAACATTTGCAAAAATGGTTCGTCTGTCAACACGAAGATTGAATTACCAGAAGAAAAAAAAAAAATGATTAATTGTTGACGAGTGTTTGGTTTCATCTTAATTTTAGTTGCTTCTTATGGCAACTTTTCAGACGTTATTCTCAATTCTTATCTGCTCCATCCACCCACTGTGGTAGACTGAGGGTCTGAGTAAGTTGAGCTTGAAGTCAACTTGATTCAAGATGAAAGAAAATACAGGTCAAACAGTAATAATTGTTGAACAATGCTTCATCAAATAAAATCTTTAAAAAGTCAAGATAACAGGTCTAGTTAGTCACACAAAAGAAACAGTCATGTGACCTAAAGTCTTTTGACAACATGCTGTGTTGGGAATGATCAATTAAACATTTCTTTTTTTAAAAAGGTGGTCAATGAATAAGTTACTGCTCTCACCTTTTATTGGTCAGTGATCACCAAAATAGCCTGAATTTTCAAAACATAAGCGTGAAACAAACTCAGGGATGAATTTAGCATAAACCTACATTGCAAATGGAACATGCCTCTAAAAACCTATTTAAATTTTTTTCTTGACATAATAAGGAGTAAATGTTTAAATGTCCAGCCCTCTAACTCCTTTGATATGGCCTGTGTGATTCATACATTGCCAGCTGGCTAGCCGGACCAGTTCAAAAACTGAAGAAACTTATGTTGACAGTTTTAATCGGGGGTTTCCTCATATTTTTAATAAAAACTTTTTCATTTGTACAAAAACAAGGACTGCAACTTTTTAAAAAAAACACTCAATTTAAGTGAATTTTTACGATGTTTACTATTAATGCACTAGTCTTGTTGAAATCTTAGAATATCCTGTGCCACCCCTTTGGGGCTAAATGCGGCTCCCTGGGACACTGTAACGCATACTCTGGGAATCGCTGGTTTAGTTAGCACTTCATAACATTTTCCTGACAGATATTCTTGAGGAATTTATCCTATGAGGTTGACTGAGAGTTCTTAAATTTTTGGATTTATTTTGTTAAAATACACTGCTTTGGCATAGAACAGGGATCTAAAACTCAAGGACTGTGAACCTCACATTCGTGGCCTTGTGCCAGACTAAACAATATAATTTAATAAATTTAGATACAGTGCCTTGGCATAAGTGCAGGGGTTTCAAACTCAAGGACTGTGCGCCTTACACTTGTGGCCTTGTACCAGATTAAGCGATATAATTCAATATATTTAGATGCAGTGCCTTGGCATAGTTCAGAGGTCTCAAACTCAGAGATACAAAAGGGCCTTTATGTCTTGGGGAAGAGTTACAGCAGGCCAAAAGTGAGGTGGGGTCTGCAATTCTGACCAATTATCAAGCTAATCTTCAACACAGCTAATAAGTTGCTATCTATTTATCAAAATAAATGTACATTTGACTTTTAATGGAATATTTGAATTAGTACAAAAAGTCCAATGTGAATGAAGAATAATCTAGAAAATTTTACTGCATCCAGATTTACAACTAAAGTTAAATAGAATCTCTAGAATCCAGATATTTCTAGATGTTTTTTTTTTGTTTTTTTTACACCATTTTAGATATTTTTCTGTGGAAAATGGCAGTGATGTCATAAGTAAAATTTATTCTGACCATATCTATTCTTCAATTGAATTTTTTTTACATGACTTCAAAATTTGATGCCATGGTTGTTGAATTATCAGATGGGATGGCAATTTCTTAATATCTTCATTTGATCACAGTCAGGTCATACTGAAAATTATTTTTGTATTTTTGGCAACGTTTCGCATCAATCATGGATTCTATGTTTAGCTTTAAATCATGTGATTAAGCCAACCTCATTGCGGATTATAAATGTTTATCAGTAAGTCTTGAGAGCAGTGTAGATTTATTTATTTTCATTGTTCAGAAAAACTGCACATAAAATCATATATATGTGCTTCCGAACATGGCCAGAATTAGCAAAGATGAAGCAAATATTTTGGGAAGACTCTCACATGGAAAAAACTGGAAGAAATCTGGAACACTGACCTCCGCATGTATCTCACTAAGTTCATTCACGGCTGCAAATTTGACACAAGGTCTTTTTTGAAATGGGGTCCCATTCTGGGCAGTTCAAAAATAGCACCAGTCTCCGCAACGTGAGTCGCAAAGGCGCCGGGGGGTTCCCGACCCATCCCTTTTGTGCAATTGGATGGTGCTGCCCTGGGGTGGACTGCTTTCCCCAGACTCGGCAGGCTCTACCAACTCAATCTGAAATACCTCAAGAGCAGTATCAACATCGACAGTCTGTGGAGTAGCAAAAAGTATTAATTGCTTTTCTAATGTCCGCAAGTCTAGAAAACATTAGTCAAACTCTGCATTCAGATATCAAATTATATCTGTATATTCCTCCAAGCATTGTGGTTCATCATCATCATCATCATCAGTCTTTTATCATTTGTCGTTGGACATTGACCTTCCCGAGAATCAGCCCACCTCTCTATCATGGGCATCACAGAGCCAATATTTTCTGAACACATACAGTTTGTTGCGCCATCTCATATTCTGCCGGTCTTGGTTCTGCATTTGATCTCTGGGGATCCATTTTGTAAGTCATAATGTCCTTTAGTTGTCTGCCATTCTTGCAACATGATCAGCCCATTGCCATTTGAGTTTCCTAATGATTTCTATGATACCTCGGACTCCTGTTTTTCTCTGAATATACTGTGCTGTCTTGTGGCCTCTCCATGTGAGGTTGAGCATGGTTTTCTCCTGTGCACATTGCATTGTTCTCTGTTTGCGAGTCAGTCTCTTGGTAAGGTTCCATGTTTTAGTTCAGTTGGTGACTATTGGGAGGATACATTGGTTGTATACTCTTCTTAGGATTAATGGGGTTTCCTTTTTCTTGAAGATTTAGCTTTCTCTACCAAAGGCTTGAGAGATTTTTTGCTTGATTTCATTGTCTTTTGAGGATTCCGTGGATATTCATTGTCCTAGGGAGATGTGGGTTGTTAAGTGAGCTAAATTACCATATGCAAGCAGTTATGACAGAACAAAAGTTTACACCTGAAAGACTTCATGTTGTCATATATCATTGTGTTTAACTGCTTTGGGCTCTGGAGCTTCAAGTTTAGCAAGTTAAAATGGTCTTTCAGATTAGTAAAGAATGAAAAGTTAGATACAGAAGTGAGATCACTTAGTTCAGGAACATCTTTTCCTTTCATTGCCATGAACAATACAATTTCTTCTCACAAAGCAAAAAAACCTTTTCAGGACAATCCCCTGACTGATCTACCTCACCAGTACGGCACACCAACTCTCCATATTCATTATCCATGGTGGCTGGAAGAGAAATAAAAATGCCTATGCTTGAGAGCTCTTGCACATTTAAAACTGATAGTTTCACAACTATGGTCACAATGTTTTTCAACTTTAACCTTCTCCTACACAGTGCCTCCTGGTGCAGAATACAATGAATAATGATGAACGCATCGAGACTGTTCGGTTTTTCTAAGAAGGCCAATTTGACTCATCTTTTCTTAACACATTGCAGGTTCACCGATCATTGCCACAAGCACAAGTTTTGACCAATCTAATCCTGCTTGATGACTGCGTGTTTCCAGTTCTCTAAATATATCTTGCAGTGTAATTGTTCTCTTCAAAGGTTGTATCTGATAATTCTTCAGTGACATTAAAGTTTTTTGTCAACTATTCGAATAAAGACAGCAGTAACGTTCATACTTTCGTTTAGTGCAATGGGGAATGTCTCGAAAATCTTTAGCTGAGGTAGCCAGTCGGCGGTATGAATTGCTTGCTAAATCAGTTATGTTGCTGGCTATAGTATCTGGTGACAAGCTAATGTTCTCAAAATGTTTTCTTTTCTCAGGAACGGATTACACTGGGTTTTAAGAGACAGTCTTTGATGGAATTACTTTCAATGAACGGTCGTGACAATTTTCCGTTCATTACGCTGAGAGCAAAACTTGCTCTTACTGCATTTTTACTTGTTTTTTTTTTTTGTGTACGTTATTTGTCTGTTATCTGAGGTACACCCAGGCCTATCGCCGGGGCCCATCCATTGTCTTTGTCTACGAAAAGAAGGTAGAAATGATAAGTTTTGCTAAAAAAAAAAAAAGCACTAGATTAAAATGAAATGATTAAAACAAACTGAAAACGATACTAAAAATGTTCAAAAACATGTCAGAAAATGTCCAGAATGTTCAAGTGTGCTTGTGCTAATTTAGCACCTCCTCTGCTTGAAAAAAAAAAAGAAATGCTCTGATTTTAGCTTGAAAAGTGTTAAACTGGCAACACTGGGAGTGGTTGATGATAATCCAAGTGGGCTCTGTTACTGCACTGAAGAGTGTTTCTATTGCAACTGACGGAGGGCTGAATACTTTGTCACTGAGTAATAGAAAAATAGATAAAAAAGAAAATGAACATTGACTGAGTTACTAACACAATGCAAAGAAAAAAACTCTAGGTGTTAAGCGACTATCGCATACTTTTTTAAGCACTCCTCAAGACATATTGCATTGTTTAAATATCCCTGAAGTTTTGGTTTTGTTATAATAGCAATATTTTGCAAATCAAAAATATATTGCTTTTTTTTAAATTCTAGAAAATTCCAGTGAAAATACCCTTGTTTACTGGAGGTTTTGATTGAATGGTGAACAGAGTTCAAGGGGCAGCTTTGATGTTATGTGATCTTGAAGTTTCCCCCTTCGAGTAAATACGGTTTATTTTGAATTCATTAAGCATGGAAATTCTTTCTTTTTTTTTTAAATGCTTTCTATTCCCCAAGAAACCATATTTTAGAAGGAAAAAAAATAAAAATTATGATTAATAAAAATTGACAACTTACTCAAATGTGGGGGGCTTTTTTATAATCATAAGGGAGTATTTTTTATTTCATTTAAAAAAAAATATTGGATTGGAACATTAATTTATTCGAAAGAAAAGTACATTTAGACTATCATGATAATTTATCTGAAAAAAAAAACTCATCCTATAAAATCACAATTCCATTTTACACGCATGTTCAAGTGTTATGTCTTAGTAACTTTCACACTTGGCTTGCTGAAGGTTCAAATCACGACGAAGTATCAGGAGTTTACAAGATTTTGCTTTCTGGTGTTTTTGATGTACTGTAGAGCAAAGAGACGCTTGACGAGATCAAAGGCGTGGCACACTTAAGAACAAGGTCATGGACAAATATGAATGGATGAAAGATGAAGCAGTTTCAAGCGCTGGGGATGTGTCATAAAAATGGTTTATGCAATAAAAATTAGCGCACTAAAATTATTTCACATCTCATTCACTGGGGACGGGGGCATTTCCAGGAGGTGCCTTGGTTATAGGCCTAGACTCCCCCATCCCAACAGGTCCTTGAACCAAGCCCATGTTATCGTAGGCGAACGAGCCAGTATATCACATTATACAAAGTTTATATTAATGTTAATATTATGTATCTGGGAATATTTTACCAATATGAGTTTAGTCAAATTTATTCCTTACGTTATAGAATATTCTTCCCTCATTTTGCCAAAACAAGGATTACAAAATGTTACTCCATACCAACCCATTAGAAAGATGTTTTTTTTGCTGTCTAGACTAGAACGGGGCTTCTTGAAGTGAAGGATGTTTATAGGAACCCCTTCCCGGCCGGCTGTACAGCGACTGTGTTATGGTACGGGATGGTGAGTTGCCTACTCTTCCCAGAGTAGAAACAAGGTGAGCCACAGCCCGACCTTAAAAATGATTGACTGCCTTTGTTGGATAATGGCGTACGTCAATACAATTCTTAATTGCAAAAAAGCTTATTGTGTTCAAAGTGGTCACTGTAGACATGTTGACAAATCTTCAAAGGAAATTCTGCACCTGATTGTCCAATTAGATGTGGAGAGAAACAATTGCTTTCATATTTAAAAAAACAAAAAACCCAAGGAGTCTTGTAATGAAAATAATAATCCAAGTTTTTTTGTTTTTATTTCTGCATTGTTACATGGTCACTCTCTCCAACTGATCAGACAGTCCTGATTAATTCTTGCAGTGTGAACATGCAGTTTCATACAAACGATAAGCGAAATTCAATTGCATAAATCTTTTCTGAAAGATGTGCGTCCAACCCGAAATGGGCATGACAGTCAACAAACTCCTCTCTACTACCAAGCGCTTCTTCCTCTCTCATTTTTCTTACCCTCCCAAATCTTTCGTCAATCCAAAATCTGTGTCCCTATCTTTCTCTAAATGCATGTCCCCTTAACACACACCCATGGATGCTCATGTTTTTTAGCCACATAAAACCCATAGGAAATGGACTGATAACATGTCATTATTGATTAGCACATGTATTCAGTCACTCCAAGGCCCTGAAATATGGCCTGGATTATCTTACTAATGGCCCCTTTTGAAGCCATCCAAACTTGATCTCTATTGGCAAAAATGCTCTGACCTGTTTTCTTAGCCTGAAAAGACAGAAATACGCACACATATAAAAGCATTAAACTGGTGCCCAAGGGAAACTAAAAAATCACAGGCCTTGTGACACACATGTACATCACTTTCTAACACCTGTTTTCATGTGGCAGGCAGGTCAAGCTTAACACTGCCTGTTTATACACAGTAAGGAAGGAGTGAGGTGGAAATGTTCAAGTTTTAGGAAAATGGTTCCATCATAAGTAGCCCATTGGCCAAGTATTTGAGATCCTTGCCATAAGGCAATGGTTAATAAATCAGTTCCATAGACAATATGTACTATAATGAGTTTGATCTGCATTTGATGGCCCATATCTTTGGCCTTGTGCCAGACTAAATGAAGCAATGGTTAGCAAAGTGGTCTAGCAAAGTAATACTATTATGGTAAGATCCATCTCAAGTGCTTAACATGTGTGGTCTTGCACCAGACTAAGCTAAGCTATGTAAATAGTATTAGAATGTCTAACCCAAGCACATACAGGTAATCATAGGCTTACGGGACAGATTTGGCAACATTTATTGTAGCCCGTGGCCAATATTGGCATTTATCTAAAATGTTATAGAATGTCATATGATATCATTTCTTATCTGAATAAATCATCCAAAATTATTTTTAAACAATACCAGCTCAAGAATCGGGAATCGTGGGTCTAAAATGATTGTAGACCCCCTAAAAGCTCATTTTTTAGAAAACAAATTATTAGATGATGTCTAGTGGTGTACTCATACAAATTTTCAAGGTTATAGCCCCAGAAATGGGGTCAGGAGTCCTGGGATACCCACATACATCATCATCAGTCTTTTAACGTCTATCATTGGAATTAGAGAAATGTGGTGGATCCTGGGGAAGGTCTATCATGGGTGTCGTGGAGACAGTATTTTCTGAATTTGTCTAGTTCATCTCTCCATCTTGTTTTTTGTCGGCCTCAGTTTCGTATTTGGTTTCTGGGGATCCATGTTGTGAGTCGTGATTTCCATCGGTTGTCTTTCATTCTCGCAACATGACCAGCCCATTGCCATTTGCACATCATGAAATAGTGACATAGAATAGTGAAATGCTATCCCAACGAATATGATATTCTGACATAGTCTGATGCTCTTAATTCAATTAAATCATTTGCTTATCTTTATTTATTTTATTTGTTGAGATAGCATAGCAAGGCCAGGAGGGGTTTTGAAAGTCATCATTGCAATTTGAGTTTAAGGTCATTTCTGACATATTTTGATGCGCTGAATTCATAAAATCATTTGTTTTCCTGTATTTAATGTGTTTCTTGAGATAGCATAGCATGCCCAGTAAGGGGTTTTAAAAGTCATCTTTGCATTATGAGTTTAATGTTTCTGACATAATTTGATGCAATAAATTCAATGAAATCATTTGTTTTCTTGTAATGGATGTATCAGTTGAGATAGCATAGCACGGCTGTTAATGGGGTTTTAAAATTCAGTTTTGAATTTTTTGTTTAAGGTCATTTTTGACAAATTTTGTGACGCTGACTGAATTCAATGATGTCACACATAATGATTGTAATAATTGTAATTCATAAGTTTGGGTACAATAAAAATCAAGTACTCTTCTTGATAGATATATACAGACACTTGAAGAGGAAAAAATCTGCTGCCAACTTGGCTGGTTGATCGGGCTGGTCATTTGAGGGCCTAAAGTGATTTGATATTGTAAGTTGCAAATCAATCTATCCATAAAAAATGCCAGATATACTGATCAGTTTATTTAATATAATCAGTTGTTCGGTTGTATGTTTTGTCCAATCCCTGTAATAACCACAAAGTTTTAAAGGATTGGTCCATGTGAAATAGATCTATAGAGCTGATAACCAATTAAAGGCTTGTATCAAAATGAGATTAGCTATTATGACATCACAATGGGTAATATGTCACAGAATCGCTTAATGTTTTACACTAAAAAGAAAAGAAAAAAAGAGAGGGTGTAAATGACTGAAAGAAATGTTTAATGTTGATTTGAGTAAGGTAATAAATAACCTAATGAAATAGCTCTAGGCTCTGTAGTGCTTTTCCGTGCATAAATAATCTTGTATATACTAGTACAGTTATAATTGTAATTCATATGTTTGTGGAAAATAGAAATTAAGTACGGTTTCTGAAATATGATCAACATGTTTCAAGTGAGTGTGCAGTCTGGATAAAGATGAAAAATATCTTATGGGGCTCACTAGAACAAAAAAGATACCCATTCCCTAGACAAAGGTTAGTGAACTAGTCTAACAGATCATTACTACTGTCAAATGAGTGTCAATTTCCTCTGGGTGCTCTATTTTGAAGCCTTGTACCAGTCTAAGCTAAGCTAATAATGTGATACTTTGCTTGGAACAATTTCATAAAAATAATGAATATAAGTAGGAATTCTCTCAAATGAATATGCTATTGAATCATGTTTATGGATTATTGTCTGTTCTATAAATGTTGAACAACCATAGCCATCAAAGATGGTGGAGAGTTCTATACATATATTTTATGTGCACGTGTTTATGTGTTTGAGTGTTCCACTGCTCCTGGCCACACTGCTTTGTCTTTGGACTTGAAAATTATCATCGGTACTCCTTAGATCTCTTCTAGTTTTCATATTTTTTTTATTTTTCGAAAGATGACTTTTTGGTGGCCTTATTCTAACGGGCTTATCAATAATGTCTTGATCCTTCAGAATCTACTTGTTTCTTTACTTGATTTTAGGTGTTTTTTAATGGAAAAGGCCATGGATGTCATAGATAGAATTTATTTTGACCATATTTATTCTTTGTTGGAACTTTTTTTTTCACGACTTCAAATTTTGACGCTATGGCTATTAAATTATTGACTGTGATGGCAAGTCTCAACTAATTTTTCACTTTCAAATGGTTTAGGGTAAAGTTGGAGCATTATCACAAGGAAAAAAACTTTACTCAAATTAGGAATGGAAACCTATCTCTTGAATTTTCATCCTTTATTTGATACATACTGAGAATTTGCCAGTTTTTTGTTATTAATTATGAGCTGGAAAAGAAGATTAACTTATATATAATTAGTATAAATACATTATATTTATATAATTGGTATAACAATATTATATATTTATAATTAGTATGAATATATCACACACACATATATATATATATATGTATGTATCATTAATATCTTAATCATATATATATTATATATATGTGTATGTATCATATTAATATTTTAATCATATATATATTATATATATGTGTATGTATCATATTAATATTTTAATCATATATATATATATATATGTGTATGTATCATTAATATTTTAATCATATATATATATATATATATATATATGTGTATGTATCATTAATATTTTAATCATATATATATATATATATATATATATGTGTATGTATCATTAATATTTTAATCATATATATATATATATATATATATATATATATATATATATGTGTGTGTGTGTATGTATCATATTAATATTTTACTCATATATATATATATATATATATATATATATATATATAAAAATTTTATAGATATAATGTATATATTATGTACAAATCGATATACAATCGGATAGACCATTTGTAAATGTCTCATGTTATTTGAAGCTCTGTTTGAGATGGCTACCCGTTGTTATACAGAGAGTAAGTATCTCGGTTATCACATTAGTTCATTTAAATAAGGTTTTAAAAGATATAACACCGTAGTTAATATCCTGTTTGATTACATATTCATTGAAGCAGCAACCTTATCAGTCGCGGGTTTGATTCCTGCAGCGGCCCCATTCTTCTTTATTCGTTCATTACTGTCTAGGACGAGTGACTCATTCTTCGTTTAACAACGGGAGGTAGTTTCAAATCACATAATGCATTCATATATATATATAGTTTAGAAAGCTTTACAGCTTTAAACACTAAATATTGAGGAAACTTTTTCAGAAATATTTTTGTGTCATTTCAGTCACCCATTTCCGAATATCTGTCAATGCAATTTATGTAAATTTCTTTAGTGTTTTTTTCCCTGTTTCCCCTACACTTTATTATTATTGTACAATGTATAAATTGTTATTTGTCAGGATTATCAGATGTTTACCATGTAACTATTTGGGGGATTTTAAAAACAAAACAGTTATATTAACATGACACCCCAGTACTGTTAATGGAATACCACCTCCCTTTATTACATAGTTTATGCTGTACATGTAGTTTGTCATTTTATATAAGCTTTATATATATATATAACTAACAATAACCTCATGTACACATCTACCCCCTCCCCCTCAGATACATCTAATACTGGGAACTTCAAAGTCACTCAGACCAATAGCAAGCTCCACCTTAATCAGTCATCTCACTTGTACAAATCAGAGCCAACATATTTTTGATGATCTGTAAGGTTAAAACCTTTATAGTTCCTTCACCTCATCACCTCTCCATTTACACTATCCCTAACCTACCCACACAATCTAACACCAAAGCACTTCCCTCCAACCCTGACACCCTATGTCCTCTCCAAGACCTACCACTGCTGCTAACACCTTAGACTTAATCACTGACTGAACTTTCTTCCACACAAGAGGATAACCCTAGCAGATGGTATATCATTTTTTGCTCACAAAGCAAGCTCCTGATGGTGAACTTATGTTCCACATCAAACTTATAACCTGTAAAGTACACACATATACTTACACAGCACACACTACTGAAGATGAGAATACCTCCCAAAACATGTCTAGACCATCAATGAAAACATTTACAGATAAATAAACCTAGCTTCAATACACTTTACTCCCAAGTCTGTCTCACTCTCTATAGTTCAAATTATATATATATTCTTAATAATATAATTGTCCGTGTTGAAAGAGACAAACTGAGCAGATATGGACAGTAAATAAATCAAATGAGAATTGAGTTAAAGCAGATATTTGGGCCTTTGCATTACCGATAGCTGTTTAGCTGAGTGATAAGAGCAACGTTACCTTGAAACAGCTAAGCTATTGGTCGCAGCTGCGATCCCCACAGCAGCCCCATAAATATATGAGCATATACATATGTATTAAGAAATGGATATGTGATCCAACTTAATGGTTATAAATTGTGTTATGTCATGTAAAAACTCATCTGAAATGATCTCCCGTCATTACACGGTTGATATATCATTAAAGCTAGACAACGTAAGTAGAATAAACAATTAGGAAAAAAAATGGGGCTGCTGCAGGAATTGAACCAAGAGCATCGCTACGTTGAAGTGGCTACCCTGTCGGTTGTTGGCTTGATTCCTGTGGCAGCCCAACTTTATTCTATGGTTTATTCTATGTTGTCTAGAGTGAGTGATACCATAACTGTAATGATAAGAGATTTCAAAGAAGTTTTTATATAATATGATGCAATTCATATATATATATATATATATATATTATATATATATATATATATATATATACGTGTATCAATAAATGGATATATATGATCCGACAGAATGATTATAAATTGCGATATTTTAGATAGAAACTTATTTGAAACGATATTCTGTCGTTACAAGGTTAATATATCACTCAACTTAGTCAATGCAAATAGAATAAACAATAAAAGAAAATGTGGCTTCTTCTGGAATCGAATCAAGAGCATTGGTACTTTGAAGCGGCTATCCTATCGGTGGCAGGTGGGTACCATTTGTAAGGCAATAAACCTAATCTTTATCCTCTCCACCAATGTTATATTTATTGAAAAAATATATTTCAAGTTATTTATTGGTGAAATAAAAATCTATTCTATTCTTTCCTATTAGTAAGAGCCAAGAGAAGTGGAAAGGAATTGGATCTATCCCTTGAAATTATCTATTCCAGCTCAACCTATACTTCCCTCTGAGCCACAAATGAGCACATCTCGTGGCCCATGGTTTATTTAGGCTTTTATCCAAAATCTCAGATATTTTTTCCTCAAGAAGACAATTTCATAATTCATATCCATACATCACATAAATGCATCATCATAACCCACACATGTAGCAGAACTAATTATCTAAAAGAAAAAAAAAAAAAAAAAAAAAAAAAAAAAAGATCTGAAATAATCTAGAAAAATTTTTTCATCGAAAATCATCTAAAAAATACCTGTACAAAATTTGGGCATTATTAGTCCAAAATGACCATAGAAACCAATAAAAACATTTTTGAAAAAACACAAAAGTTTGTATTCAGATGGTACCTAATGGTGTACCCATTTTTAATGTTGCAACCCCCAAAATATGACACAGAAACTCAAAGTGAGGAGAATCTGTGGCCCAGCTGACTGGTTGGTCAGGTTATTTATGGGGCTATGGTGTAAAATTGTTGTTTCAGCTTCGTTAATCAATGATATAATAATTGTAATTCATGTTTGTGTAAAATATTGATTAATTATGCTGTCAATGATAAGATCTGCAAATCAATGTATATATTGTTTGATTAGTCCCAGACTATTTATATTCACTATACAAAGATTTTGTTATGCATATATATATATATATATATATATATATATATAAACTTATAATTGCTTGAAAATATTTTTTTATTTATCGAAATATAATTATCGTAATTTTGATAAGAGTTACGTACGTAATTTTGACTTTTTCAAAGTGAATGTGTGGCCTGAATAAAGTTGAAAAATGTCTTACATGGTCTGTTAGATCAAAGAAGTTGCCCATGCCCGGTTCGAGCTTTGCATGTGTGTGTTTGTGCATGTGTACATGTGTGCTGGATGTTTTTTTTAAATTTACTTGTGCACAAAAGATTTAAAATTCTATAAATAGCTTACTAATTTTTTTTTTTTTTTTCAAAGTACTTATTCACTATGTCAAATTTTAAAATTGCGCACTCACTTTGGTCATGGGGGGAAAAAAACAAAAAAAAAAAAAAAAAAACAAAATTGCTTAACATAAAATTCATTAGAAGGAACACTGCCAACCCGCAAAACACACCCTGACGATAAAAAATTAGCTGGAACATTGCCCGTGACCTAGAAGATGGTTGGGATGGCATCTCCTTTGGGGCATTTCTCAGGGCAATGAGAAATACTTTAATTTGTCCATCTCCTCTCCGAGTAACATGTGACTGGCTGTATTTGGTTTTGAATCAGAGTTGTCTGTCTCCTAGACTGATTGCTGTCCAAAGCTAGATAGCCCAGTCTACTCAACTATTTACCCATAGATGGGATTTGGGTGGGGGACCAAGTCTAGGAAGCCCAATCTATCCAGCTATTTGCCTATGGCTTGGGGGATGAGTACATTCATGCCTTTCCCAAGGGCATCGATATGAAGTGAACAAACTGTTTCAACCAGAATCTGAACTTAGTTCCATTTTCAATTCTGTTAACCATTATGCTGCTCCAGTGGTGGGAATGGATTTGGAGAACTAGGTATACAGTGAAGCTGGGTTTTCCGAACTAGGTATTCGATAAGGCTGTATCTAGAATTTATGCTCAGGGGTCATATCGGGATCAATCAGGGATGAGCAAAGTGGGGCTGTGGAGCTGATGGTCCCTGGGCCACTGTAGGTAATTTTTTTTTTTTTTTTAAACACGGGCAATTTTAGGGAAATTGTGAAGTAGGTAAATGTGGTAACTTTGTATACCCTCCTAGTCCAACCCTTGGGCCACCTGCACCTTAAAATTGCATAATGGTTAAATATGAGCTGAACAAAGAGAGCAAAAAAGTCGGCCCTCACATGAACTTCAGTAAAACAAAAATCATGTGCAACAATTTCATCAAAAATAAGAACATAACTGTCAAGATAGAAAATGCAAAACTTGGGAAGGTAGACCACTACATCTACATAGGACAATGAATCTCCATGAGATCCTTAAAAGAAGAGGAAATCAAGCAAAGAATTACTCTAGGATGGCAAGCCTTTGGCAGAGCAAGTTCAACCCTTAAAAACAAGACAATCCCAATAATCCTAAAAAGAAGAGTATACAACCAATGCATTCTCCCGATAGTCACTTATGGAGCTGAAACATGGAACCTAACCAAGAGACAGACCCTCAAACTGAGAAGCATGCAACGTGCCCATGAGAGAATCATGCTCAACCTTACATGGAAAGATCACACGACAGCATAGTATATAAGGAAGAAAATGGGAGTCAGACATCATAGAATCTATTAGAAAACTTAAATGGCAATGGGCAGGTCATGTTGCAAGAATGAAAGACAACCGATGGACATCACAACTCACAACATAGATCCCTAGAGATCAGATGCGAAACCAAGGCTGACAAAAAGATGGAGAGATCTCCGCAATGCCCATGATAGAGAATTGTGGCAAATCTTAGAGAAGGTCTATGTCCAACGACGGACGTTAAAAAACTGATGATAATGAAATATTGTTGGTTCCAATGTTCTCATGACTTTCTTGTCAGCAAATGTAAAAATTTTGTGTTGTGCAAATTGATTTTCCCCGCAACAAAAGAATGAGTGCACTTTTGATTTTGACATTTGGATACGAACAATATGAACGTAATTTTCACTGGAAAAATCGAGATCTGGAAGATTTAAACATCTGATAGGAATCAGCATATTCTGATTTTTATAAAATTTTCTATACTTATTTATTAAAGGACAGATTTTTAAAAAATGATTTTTCATTCCAAATATCAGGAAAAGATATTTTCATAAGATTCTCACCACACCTTTTATCATTTTGACGATGCATTTTATTTACATATTTCTGTTTTCATCGATTTTTATGCATTTAAAAGATAAATTCCCGAGATAATAATTATGCTTACCTTTTTGTTTTACAAAAGCGCTCTGGAACAGCTTGAATTGAGTAATCATTGAAATGATTCTTCTTTTTTGTAAATATTGAGTAAAAAGATTTTCTTTCCACACCAAAAGTCTAAATCATAATTAAATGAATAAAACTGAAGACATTGTCAAGAAGAAAAATATTTCACTTATTTTTCCTGTTTTTTAATTTCCAAAGTAAGACTCCCATTTATTGCAATTCTGAAGCACTTTTGCAAAAAAAAAGGTAAACATGATTAATATCTTGAGGGATTTATCTTTTAAATGTGTAAAAATCAATGAAATGATTATTGTGTAGATGAAAAAAAATCAAAATGTTAGGAATCATTTAGCATTTAGAAAAAAAAATTTTTTTCTAATACTTGGAAAGAAAAATTTTTAAAAATTAATCCTCTATAATGATTAAGTATCAAAAATTCTTTTAAAATATGCTGATTTCCGGCTGATTTCTAAATCTCTCGGGTGTCGATTTTCTGGTGCAATTGCCTCCATATGTTTATATTCTACAGATTGAAAAAAAAATTTTTTTTCCCAATCAGAGCTTGGTAGGCTATCTACAGAATTTGAAATCTCTTGTGCCCACATTTATTTCTCTTGAGCGCTGGTTGCAAAATGTACGTGCAAGTGTGTGCGTATGTATTGTGTGCATTCATATGCACACAGGTTAGAGGGAACCATGGTCAGTTTGGATTTTGAGAAAGAGTAAAAGACGCTGATATTTTGTGATGACACAGAGGCGTGTCAAAATATTTCACATTCCATTCATTAATTATTCGAATTATAATCGTTACACCTTATTGTGTGAGTTTTCAAGAAAGAATTCAATCAGTGTTGGTTGGATGGGCATAAAGAATAGTTCATTGTTATCTGATGTATAAAAGATGTTTTAAAAATCACATCTGTTAATTCGATGTTCGCCCGGCGAGTATCAAAATTCAAATTACTCTCGAATGAAAAGCGTTAAGAGTATCACGTGAAAATAAATAGTTTCTGGTCATTATTTTTCTGCATTTTTCAAAATATATATATGATTTGATATGATACTCATGGCATTTCAAGATATTTTATCTTTTGAATGAAAATTTGTAAAATAAAAAAAAAAAAAAAAAAAGACATTTTTTTAAAGAATTTCAGATTTTCCTAAAAAAACAACAAAAAGTTGATATGAAACTCATAGAACTTTAAGATATTTCATCTTTTGAATCAAAATTTTTTATTTTTATTTAAAAAAAAAATTAAAGATTTTTCTGAAAAGAAAAAGAGTTTAGTTATTTGATTTGGATTATCAAAATTTGTTGGTATTGATAAATTTTTTCAATAAAATCAGTGTTAATTTTTTAGCTTTAAAATTATTTAACTTTAGTTCTGAACCAGCTAAGAACTTATATCATTTTTTTTTGTGTGTGTGTGTGTTCTTTGATCAATCACATAATGCAAAACTTGACTCTCTTGCTATTTCCACCTCTTGGCCCACTGGGGAGAGGGAATTTATTTTCATTAATACTAAATGGCTGGATATATTCTGAACAGACCTCTTATAGTTGATAATTCTGAAAAGAGTTGTTATTCTAAGAGTTGTTTTAGGACAATCAGATTCATTCTTAAGCTAGCTTATATTGTTGCCACAATATTCTCCTCACATGTAAAATCTGTAGTGGTTCTTAATTTTTCCACGTTGAAGTCAAAACATTTTTGCTGCACCCTGGGGACTGCACAACAGCATTTCTTCTGCATAAACTTTGAAATTTTTTCTAATAGCAGTTTTCTTTTTTTCCACTGTTTTAATTTTATCTGTGATTCATTTTCCAAAAATTTAATTTTTGAATGAAAGCAGATGACTTGACCATTTAAAACTATTTTATTAAATTAAACTGCAAAGGATATAAGTCAGGGTCAATGTTTGGGATTAGTGTTTAGAGTTAATGTTTGGGATTGGTGTTCAGGTTTAGATTTAGGGTTAATGTTGTGTAAGATAATTACAGATCAAATGAAAGCAACAAAGTTATCATAATCATGATGGTGGTTCTCCTATTGGAAAAAAAAGGATTATCCCATCCACATGTGTTGAAAATGGAAGAGTCACCCAATTCGTAATTTGATAAAAGGTTTTCTGTATTTATTTGTCCGCTCACACAGATGGAAGGCCTTTTTACAACGAGGGAACCCATGCGCACAGTCGCATGTGAGATACAAAAATGGCCCAGTTTTAGTGGCACATTACTGCAGACATCAGGATGTGCCCCCTAACCCTACCCTTTATTGCAAAGGGAAAATTCTGACTAAGAAATAGATCCCAAGTAACCAGGCATACTATGAGTAAAAAGAGGGGTCTTTTTTGCAGAACTTCATAATGAACAAAAAATGGTAGTTAATATTACTGCTCTTAGGTAGCTAATTGCACGCCCCTACAACCCTGACCGCTTATTAATCTTTCTTAAATAGTTGCAGTGGGGACAACTACAGATAAGTCAAAATTTTCCCCCGTTCAAAATACGACTATTACACAATGAAAGGGGGAGGACTTGGTTGAAGTAACAGTTTAACCAAGTTATTTGTATCTGCTAATTTCAGCAATTTCAAAATTTTGTACCACCAAGACTTTTCAGTTCAATTTTCCGTAAAAAAAAAACAACTGAATTTTCTTGTTCCTGTCAACACTGTACGTTTTTACTTCCCATGTGCCTTTCCCATCCCGACCATAAATCTTCAAGTGACTGTTTTGTTCAGATATTGATAAATTGAATCAATGGCAAAAGTTTCCTATCTAGTTTTGACATGGTTTATACTGAAGCATTTTCTTGTTTTTGAAAACTGGGTCAGTATTTAGTCAGGCATGTCTAAACAAGATGCTGGGTCAAAACTAGGTTTACTGGGTCAGTCAACTGTATTACCAGCTAAGGTTTTTACCTTAATGATTTTAGTTACTTTTACACAACTTTCAATTCATGCCCCATTGTTAAAAACCAACCTGGTGTAAACTGACCCCACCCCCCAAACTCTGGCAATGAGGGCATGAGTTTGATTCTCACCTGAGGTTAACCCTTAATTTCTGACCTTGCTGTTATTAGTTGTCATAGAAATAATGGCCTGGACTAAAAACAGTTGAACAACTGAAAATCAACCCTTGACCAGAGACGACAATAATGTTGCTCTACTGATGAGCCAATTAGTGACAAAGGTCTTTTGCCTGGTAGAAGGTTTAAGATGAGGTAAAAACTAGTCAAATTCAGTAAGAAATAAATGAGTAGGTTCTTGACAAATAATTTTCTGTTATATTTGGAGGGGGGGGGGTTATTCGATGTCCAAAAATGCGACATTATTTTCTGAACAATCTAATCAAATCACCATAGCTCCTACAAATGGCCTGACCAATCAGCCAAGGGGGCTACACTTCTTTTAGTGACTGCACTCTGGGTCACATTTGGGGGGGGGGTAAACCTTGAAGTTTTTAACAAGTACACCTGTAGATACCATCTAATACTTTTTCTATTTTTTTTTTTCATTGTTTGTTCGAATGAATGCTTTTTGGTATCTGTATGGTCATTTTGGACCAACAATATGGTTGCCAATTTGTTTTGTTTTTTTTTAATTAGAGAGTCAAGTATTGACAATATTCAGATGTTTTCTTGAATTTTTTGGTCATGTTTTTTTTAAGTTTTTGGAACCCTAGAAAAAAAAAAAAAAAAGTACGGAGATAGGTCACGGAGAAAGAATGGTTAAGATTGGATTGGCCAGTGGGTCAGCGAAATGATAACGATCTTAGAGAGTGGCTGGCTGCTAAGGACAGGGCTCGAAGCATAACCAGCTACGGGTACTGGAGCTAATGAGCATTTGACGATGTGCATCCAGGGGTTTTATAGGGGTCATTGTCAGAAGTGATGTTTTTAATATCCAACTAAAAGGATGGGGGGCGCTACACTATCATATGAGCATTAGAAGTGCAGAAGACCAGTCAAAGACACACTGCGGTGATGTCTTCAAATCGAGAGATTTCACGAAACCTTGCTTCACTTTTTAGTTCCTGCACACATCTGTGGGGTCCATGACAGCATGAGATTTGTTTCAGATCAAAAACTTTAAAAAGGATGTGCATCTTATGATATTTGGTGATTGCATGTAAAATCAAGTGCAGTAACGTAACAAATGTGAATCCTATTGCTATTTTTTTTTGTGGTCTTGGAAGCCACACGAGCTTGCATCAGTTCATGTGACATGATCGCAACAGGTTCCCGCCTTTAAACTAGCATCCATCATCTCTACTCACATCCATGGAGACATCTATCAGTCTCTACGTATTCAGACTTCCCTTGTTATCTAAAAAGTATAACATAAAATCTCATTTTAAAAGCAGAAATCCTATATTCCTATAAAGATTCGCATATACCAAAATAGTTTAATTTGAAGAGGTAATTAACTTCCAAGAAGAAAAAAAAGTTGAGCGTTCTCAGACTCCGAAAATGGTGATGATTGGTATGTTGGACCAAGTCGTCCAAGGTTGGAGTGGTGGAAAGATACAGGGGACTTGACTGTAGGCGAGAGAGAAGGAGGGCACATCCTGTCTCTTGCTAGAAAATACTTCTTTCACAGTAGAAGCAAAAAAAGCAGCATAAGACAAACAATAGTGAAGATAATCTCTGGTTCATTTTCCTATCATGGAAATCATGAACTTAAAATAACTATGCATCCAACATCTATGGGAGTAGTAGCAGAAGGAGAAGGAAGAGGAGGAGCAAATAGTTTTTGTTCGATTCAACCAATTCTCATACTTGTAAAATATAGAGATAAATGAAAATCTGAAAGTGCTGTTTTCAATAAAAGTTATAAATGGCCACTTTTGAATTATTCACGACATCAGGAGCTGGAAAGTTAGAGAATAGAAATAAATGAGTTGAAAAAAGAAAAAGTATTTCTGTACTTTTGTTTATGAATAAATTTCACAAAACCATGATTTTGGAACAATTACTTTATTTTCAAAATTTTTGCTACCACTTTTACCTCATGTATGAAGCAACCACAAAGGAGCAAAAAAATTTGACAAAGGAAATAAAGTGTAATTTTATAAAATTATGGTTTCCTGAAATTTTTTCATGAATATAAAACTACCAAAATACAAACTTAGCATGCAACACAGAATCTCATGGAGTCATTGGCAAAAAAGACCAGTGACAATATAAATGGGATAAAAATAAAATGAAGGGGAAAAGATATAAAAATTAAAAATGAAGGAAAAAATATAAATATTTAAAAAATTGATCCATATAAATTATATTTTAATGAATAAATGCTTAACACCATGCTTTTTAATGACATCACACCTTTCTCATTTCTATTGTTGATCCTGTGGGTCTGACCAAATATTGAGGACACACCTAAAAAAATATAGTAATAGATTCCAGTTGATAGGACCGTGTTGGGACCAAAGATTTCGGAAACTAATTGTTTGGTCTAATTACCAGAATTTTTTTAATATTAATACTAAACACCAAAGTTTTGAGTTCAAGGGAAACCACTTGCATGAAAACCAAAACAAAATAAGTAGTTTTTTTCTATCTTGAATTTGGCATTTAAGCCAAGAATATTTGAAAGTGATTTTTACAGAAAAATTTAAAAATTTGGTAATTTTATCATTTTATTCAAGAAAAAATTAATTCTATAACACTGCTGCCAATCAATAGTATCTTAAGTTTTAATGCAAGAATTTAATCAAATACTAGACTGTTAGCCATTTTAATGGTGGGAATATAGTTTTGTCATTGGGGAACAAAGGTTTTGTCATCTGAGTGTCAATTTTTATCAATTCTATATTTCTGTAAGCAGTCATTTTATTTTTGGAAGACTTGATAACAGAGTTTGAATTTTTCTGTTGGCAAATATTACGCAATCAAATTTAACATTGAGAGTGAAACCTGTTTAAAGTATGCTAAAGTGATTTTTAGATATGCCTGCACATCTCTATTAGATGCTTTTCGGTTGGTCAGTCGGTCCCAGTTAGGTTAAACAATGGAAATAGGAAGAGCAAAAGGAAGAGGTTAGGTCATTAAAAAGGTGTGACATTAACACCTCTGATCAATTTTTTTTTGTGCTATTAATGTAGATACTGACCTCATACTCTGAATAAGAATTTTAAAAAACCCAACCCATATATGAATTTCATCGAAAATACTTGAATATTCCCATATTGCAATATTTTACAAGTATGAGAATCTATTGACTCAGAAGACTTTCCTCCTCTTCCTGCTACTACTAAGGATTGGGCTCACATCTTTGAACATACAGTTCTTGTTTTATTTGGAGATTGTGTATGCACAATATGAAAGGTGTATAGGGTCTCTCATATATATATATATATATATATACATATATATACATATACAACGGATTTCCATTTTTCTTCAATTAGATGATGGAATCTCGTAAAAACATGCTTTGCGGAGTTTCAATGTATATAAAGGGAGACTAATCAATCAAACTTCGATATTCTCGTTTGTATTACCTCCCGTGATTGACGAGACGCTCGTTTTTTAACCAGATTTTTTTTAAAACGCCTATTCTGTCAAAATTGCAGTTTGATTAAAAAAAAAAACAAACAAAAAAAAACACATAACAGAAGAACAGAACAAACAGACTATAAGAGAATAAATGATCATTTCCTGGAAATTTTTTAAAAAATTGAAAAGCGGGGTTGGAGGAAATGCAACATTTTTCATTCTCCAATGAATTGATACGTATATTTAGAGTTATAAACAGATTAGTCTTTTGTTGTTTTTTTTTTCATCCTCGGATAAAAAAAATGGAATGACGTTGTGTGACGCACGAAAGAAAAATTCAAGATGGAAGCTTTCTTTGAGAAAGCCGTCTTACAGCTCTAACCACTCTCTGGATCACTTAACTCCTTACAAACGCAGTTAACTTATTCAAATCTGGCTTTAATATCAAATTATCAGAGGTTGGGTTATTGAATCATCAAATTACAGAAAATCAAATTGCCGGTTTATAAATCACGTTTTGGAATCTTCCTAAAATTAGTTTTCTTAAAGAGTATTTTGAGATCTGTGGGAGAGTATCATTCAAAAATGACACCGTATAGTTTAAGAAAAAGGCAAGAAGAAAGGGTCATTAGTAGAAAAGATATTGAAGTATTTACCGAAATGAAGTTCTACGAAAAAACTAAAAATAATCCCGATTTAGGAATAGAGCACTCTGGTGGATAGGGAATTATGTGCGAGTAAATATATCGCTTGAATTCAACCTTACTGACCGTCCAGTTCTGCGTAGGTAAGATGCCAGCCTCTGGGTCTGAAGCGAAGGTTTCGATCCTACCTCGTGGTGCTAAATGGGATAATGGATAGTCTCCAGCCACACCGAAGAGTTGTAACGAAACAGCGATCTGCGGATGACAATTACTATAATTAACGCTCCCTTATTCAGGGTTGAGCACTCTTTAAAAGATGTAACTCATAATGCTCTTCCAACTTACGATAAATTAAATATATTCACGGAATATCTGTAGCATGCCCCCCCCCACACACACACACGGTAGAAGTTGACTGGGTGAAGGAATATGTGAAGGGAGGGGATAAATGTATCCGAAAAGAAAAAAAATGCAATGAATGAATCGAAATATCATAAGTCCTCCAGAGAATTTTGCCTTCTACCGTGTACAGTGGCAACCATCAGTCTCTTAACGTCAGTCGTTGGAGATAGACCTTCCCCAGGATTCGCCACACTTCTCTATCACGGGCGTTGCGGAGCTGGTAATACCTGAATTTGTCAAAATTATCTCTCCATCTAGTACTCTGCCGGTCTCGGTTTCGCATGTGATCTCTAGGGATCAATGTCACGAGTCGTGAAATAAGGAGTGCAAAAACAGAAAAAAAAAAAAAAAAAAAAAATGGGGGTAGGGACAGCCATTAACCCCCGAGCTAAAAGGGGGCTGATTTAACAAAACTGAACATTGGAATGTTTCATTAGATTTAATTACAGAGGACATAACTTACAAGCTTAGAGTTAGTTTTACGGGGGCGGTGAAATCAATATAATAATTAAATATTTTTCATATTTGTAACTAAGGCATAAACATTTAAAATTAATTATAGAAAATGAGTAGTTTTTCTTAGTCATTTTCAACATTTTCCCGCTCTAACTTGTGTAAATACAAAATATATAGTTTTATTTGCGCCAATACTATTCACAGCCTGCCTCGAGGTGATCTCCAGAAGATTAGACTGTCAGAGCACGGGAATCAAAATAAACGGCAGATATTTGAGCAACTTCAGATTTGCAGAAGACATTGCCCTTTTAATAGAGAACCGACACGACCTCCAACTAATGCTAGATAAACTAAATGCAGAGAGTAAGAAAGCCGACCAACACGAACTTCAGCAAGACGAAGATCATGTGCAACAACCACATAGGTAATAAAAAGAACCCACCAAAAATCAAAATCGAGAACACAGAACTGGAGGAAGTATATCACTTCATCTGAGGACAACGAATCTCCAGAAGGCCCTCAAAAGATGAAATCAAGCGAAGAATTACCCAAGGATGGCAAGCCTTTGGAAGAGCAAGCTCAACCTTTAAAAACAAGTAGATCCCATTAATCCTAAAAAGAGTATATAACCAATGTATCCTCCTAATAGTCACTTATGGAGATGAAACAGGGAACCTAAACAAGAGAGACCTGCAAATTGAGAACCATGAAAGAATCATGCTGGGACTCACATGGAGAGATCACGAGACAGCATAATACGTCTTGGAAAAGACAGGAGTCAGGGACATCATAGAATCCATTAAAAATCTCAAATGGCAATGGGATGGCCATGTTACAAGAGTGGCAGATAACCGATGGACATAGCAACTCACGACATAGGTCCATCGAGATCACATACGCAACCGAGGCCGGCAGAAAATTAGATGAAGAGATGAACTAGACAAATATAGAAAACACTGGCTCCGCGACACCCACAGTAAAAAAGTGTGACGAATCCTGGGGAAGGTCTCTAGGTCCAACGACGGACGTTGAAAGAGTGATGATGAATACATAATTACTGTTTCAAGTTAGCGTCTCACCTGGTTATCTCCCTTGCAAAATATTGATGTTTTGGCGCAACTATTCCGAATGATTACCAAATTGTTACCAATTCGTAAACTGACTTATGAATTATAAATTGCATTATAATACATAAAAACTTATTCTATTCGCGTTCAAATTGAATGATGTATTGACCGTGTAACGAGGGGAGATAATTACAAACTGACTTCTGTAACAAAAAGAAAATTTGAGAAAGTCTATGGGAGGTAACAAGCGAAGATGTGATTCATAAAAGGGAGATAACCCAATGATCAAGAGTGATCAATTTAAAAATAAACTTAATCGATCAAAGGAATTACGATTATCAGGTTGTTTTCTGTTTCATTTGTTCTGTTAAACTCTGCAGCAGCAGCATAAGTCAACGTTATTGGTTACCTCTTTTTGGTTTACGAACCAGGGTAAATGTTGAGCTGTCTTACATGAAGGGAGAAAAACAAACTTCAAGATGCATCAAGGGAGACAATTATAGCATTGTACGAACAACAAAATTTTTATCTTAAATGTCCAAAACGTGGAAATATCACATTGCGACCAAACAAAAAATGAATGGTGCATAATGAATTTGAAATACTTTGAACATAATTCTAGTTGATGTTTTGAATGATTATAACCATTTCATCGGTAAATAGTCTTTTGCCTCCAATTCGTATCGTTCGTGTAATTGTCGAAATAAAGTAATTTCGCTACAAGCTATTCGTATTTTTTTCTTTTCGTTCGATGTATAGTTCTGCATTGCCCCCTTTCAAAATTGTAATTTTGCCATAGTTATCAGATAATTTATATTGAACAGTTATCTCCCCATGACGGCCATTTTGTCATTTACAACGAACCAGTAACTAAGTTAGCTAAAATTGTATATAATAGAGTTAATCTACGATATTGAGACATCAAAAATGCTGATTTACTCTTGTAATTCTAAAGAACAAAAAAATACGTAAGAAAATATGTCAGGGGGGTTGAGGCCGAACTTTCAGCAGTGTAGCTATACAGTACCCCTCCCCCATAATTAAGTATATTTTGCGGGAAGTAAAGTCAAATATCTACTAAACTTGTTCATGGACTTATTCTATTGCGCAGAGAGATTCATAAAGGATTTAACACGGTGAATAAAACGTCATTTTTTATGACTTCATTTTTTCGTTTTGATTTGGAAAGGATCAAGAAATGTTATGCACTGAAAAGTCCTCAATACTGAATCCAGCCTGGATGGCAACTAAAAGAAAAGCAATTGTTACCTTTCCCGTGTTAAATTCTAAACTAAATACCAGCCCGTAACAAAAGTAAAATTATTGAAAGCATAACAAATACATCAATTTAAATCATTGATTTTTTTCTAATCATTTTCTTCAATTGTTTTATCGCACCTAATATAGGGAGTCGAAGGAAGTGACGTTTTAGATATCTAGCCAAAAAAGTTTTGTATTAAATTGTCAACTAAAAGTATAAGGGGTGCCACACACTAGATTTTCTATTGTGAAGCATTTGGGAGGGAGAAGTATTTTGAAAATGAAACGTGATGAGTACCCCCCGACAGTTGGGGATATTTCTAGTCGCGAAAGTTTCATTTGTTACGTTATTGACTTGACCGTAAACCTTTCAATTAAATTTAGAATACAGTTTTTAAACGGTCGAATTCTTTCACTTGAAAGTGAAATTTTAAAATTAAATTCAGATAAGGTTTTTTTGAAGTGGAGAAAAATAGCCGTTCTGAGGCTCCAGTGCGGCGAAATTTAACGTGGAAAACTCAATCACCAATAGCCTATTAGATTGGAGAGCAGGAAACATTTAAGATTCCTCAGTCCATTTATTTCTACATCGAAATCAAAAACAATATCAAGTTCGGAAATCGTCAGAATAGGAAACTGTTTCATAAAAATTAATGTACTAGTTTTCAAAAGGGGAAAAAATTATTCCGAATACACAGAGCTCTAAAAATTCATTATTCGAAAGAGTGATGTATTGAAATAAGACAAATATAGGTGTAGTGTTCGTTTTTCCTAACCTCCGAAACTGTAAAGTGTTCGGCCTTGCCTCTTGAGGGCATAAACCACGTCCATGACGGTGACAGGCTTCCTCTTGGCGTATTCTGTGTAGGTTACAGCATCACGGATTATATTCTCCAAGAAAACCTTGAGTACTCCACGGGTTTCTTCATAAATAAGTCTCGAGATCCGTTTTACGCCACTCTCGACGTACCAGGCGTCGAATGGCCGATTTGGTGATACCTTGGATGTTGTCACGTAGGACTTTCCTGTGGCGTTCAGCACCGCCTTTTCTTTAACCTTTCCCTCCTTTACCGCGGCCAGACATGGTTAGTTATCAAACTGCAAGCCTTCGATAAAATCTCACCGTTGCAATACGCACTACTATTTCATTATGACGCAAGAATTATTATTTGTATTCATACCAACTCGGAGGGAACTGGTCACGTGGGTTGTTTATATATTTTTTTGACCAATCATCCGAGAAAATGTAAAAGATTTTCTTTGATTCAAGATGCAGTCGGTGACATTTGGATATATGGGGGGTCTTTTCAAAACAATTTTATTTATTAGCCAAAGTAATGGGTTCGATCCTCATAGGCTGGCTCATATTTATGGTCTTGTGTCAAAACGAAACAATGCCTAATAAAAAAAAAACTATTCAATTGCCAACTATTGAATAAAAAGCAATCTGGTATTATTCGTAGAAGTTGTAGAATCAGTTATAAACACATGCTTACCGACTGTGCCAAATAGGCATGTCTCATTCATCTTCGGAAATTTATCTTAGAAATACCAGAGAAGAATAAGAGATACCTTAATTCGTTCAAGTAGGGCTAGTATACATAAAAGGAGGGTCAATGTTAAAAAGTGGGGCTGATAATCAAAGGGGGGGGTTAACGTTGAAAGGGAGGAAAGTTCCCTATATTGTGACCCCTAAAAGTGAAAAAAAGTTCCCCCTTTATTCTGTCAAATAAAGATTTTTTTTTTAAAACTTCGATTTTGACCCCCTAAAAGTGAAAAAAAATCCCTCAATTTTAATTCCTACAAAAGAAAAAGTTACCCCCTCCCAATTTTGGCCCTAAAAGGGGAAAAAATTCCGTCTCGATGTCGACCCCAAAATGTGGATGAGAAAAAATTCCCATTTCTATTTTGATTCCTGAAAGTGAAATGAAATCTCCCTCGATTCTCGTCCTTAAAGGTAAAAAAAAATAATTCCTCTCGATTTCAACCCCTAATTGATTTCGAAAAAAAAAATCCTGAAGGTTTGGATCAGTAATGATGAAAATCAAATTTAGAGTTAAAAAATAATAATCCCTTCGATTTTGACCCCTAAAAGTGTTCAAGATTCACGTTAAATTTTGAACTGTAAAAGTAATAAAAAACAAAATAACATATTTTGGCCCCTAGAAGTGAAAATGTTTCGGTCGCTGTACTCTCCAGCCTTTTCCGGGGTGCATGTCGTCCTTTGTGATGTCACTTCTGTTTGTTCCAACCGACTAAATACTTAGAGAAAAAAAGGGTACATCATAGAAGTAAGCAGTGAATTCCGGACATAGCCCCGTTTAAGTTGAGCACGTTCTGCAATCAGCGCACAAAAGAAAATAATGTGCGCACAAAAGGTTACTTACCTGAAATAATGAAGTAATTAATAATCATACTTACGGACTGAACTAAGTGGCTCAAAGTTTATTACGTAATATCGGCGATTGTTACCTTTTCAGCATTAAATTCAAAACGTTTGGAGGGGTGTAAACTATTTACTCAGTGGCGAAAATATCATCGCGATAATGGAAAGCTAGCTGCTCCCATTTATTCCGTTGTTGACCATACATTCAAAAAATGAAAAAAATAGGACGGTTGAATGAACAAAGTTTTTCGGGGTTGTTTTTTTTTTGTCCTATTAAATGCATACATTTTTCGCCTGACGGTTTCTATGTGATCTAAAATATTTGGTGTTTACCTCTCATACGTTTTGTTATCGCAAGACGTTGTTACTTGAAATAGGCCAACATTTTAATATTGTTTATTTCTAAATTGCACAGTCGCTAAAGCGTAAATGTGAAACATGTTTGTACTTATAATGAATTTGATTTAAAAGCAATTATTTTCCTTTATCATCACCTTGAATATATATATATACACACATATATATGAATTATAAAGACGCTTATCTGAACTGATCTCCCGTCGTTACACGGTTAATATATCATTCAATCTAGACACTGTAAATAGAATAAACAATTAAAGAAAGTGGAGCTGCTGCAGGAATCGAACCTACCACCGATAGGTTAGCCGCTTTAATGTAGCAATGCTTTTACCATTGAGCTAAACATTTAGCCGATAATGCAGAGATCAAATAACTGCTTTCCACCCAAATACTCATCTCGTTTATTCTCTATCTTTTTTCAACGCGACAGTATGTATTTCAGAAATGGACCTTATTTGGTCCGACAATTATTAATTGCGTTATATCAAATAATTATTTCAGATAAGTTTCTATATGATATAACGCAATTTATGAATTGCGTTATATTATATAGATTTTGGTTGCAGTCCTATCTTCTTTAATTGTTTATTCTATATACATTGTCTAGGCCAAGTTACACATTAACCGTGTAAAGATCATTTGAATTTAGAGAATTTCTGAAAGATATAAGACAATTTATAGTCATTCTGTCGGATCATGTATCCATTTCTCAACACACACACTCATTTACATATATACATATAATAATAAAAATTTATAATTGAGTAATCCACAGCTGTTCCGTTGTATTATAACTCTTCAGTGTGACTATAGACTATCCATTATCCCATCCAGTACCACGAGGTAGGCTTACCATCCTTGTGTGACTCCGCTTTTTATTTCCTCCTCTTTTGAGGGTCTCATGGAGATTCGTTGTCCTATGTAGATGTAGTGATCCACTTTCTCCTGTTCTGTGTCCTAGATTTTGATCTTAGTGTTATTATCTCCAATGTTGTTGTTGCACATGATCTTCGTCTTGCTGAAATCCATGTGTAGGCTGACTTTCTCGCTTTCTCCATTTAGTTAATCTAGTATTGGTTGGAGATTGTGTACGTTTTGTCACTGGGATACATCCTTCCGTAATACATGGACTAAGCGAAGTTGATCTCAGAGATCATCCAGGGTCATCAGAGGTGATTTCTGGTCATTTTTAGTCAACTGGGACAATTCGCAGATCAACTACACGTAGCCCATGTATTACGAAAGGATGTATCCCAGTGTCAAATTTTTCAGTTTCCAAGATGCTATATTAACTCCGGGTTACGTCAGACGAATATTCAGGGTCAAGTTTAGTATTATAATTACATTGTAAATAAAACCCTATTGTAAAACCCTTAAAAATAATCCATCCAATGTCCTCGGCTGTAAATAATGTTGTTTTATATATATATATATATATATATATATATATATATATATATATATATATATATATATATATGAAAAGTAAAGGGGCTTGAGTTAAAAAGGCACGAAATATTGACTTTCACTTGGTTATGTCCTTGTAATCCTTATTCTATCTACATGTAAGTATATCAATAACTTTATTTACTGAACATCTACAACAGATCAAATCTGTTTTCAGTGCAAAAAAGAGAGCCAAACTGGTTACGTCCATTTCTTCAGAAGATCTTTCTAAAGATATGGACGAACCTGTCAAAGCGTTTTAAAATTATCATACCTCGAAACCATAATTAAAAAGTTCGGCTTTCGTTTTTTACACTTCTTTTAAATTTTATTCAACCCTTATTGCAAAATCTACCCATCTCATACTTATATATGATCTGACAGAATTATTATAAATTGCGTTTATATTATACAGAAACTCTTATTTGAAATGATCTTCCGTCAGATACGGTTAATGTATCACTTGGCCTAGATAATTTAGATCGATTAAAGAGAATAAGGCCGCTTTGGGAATCAACCCTTTATTCATATATATAAATAAATAAAGGGTTCGATTCCTGAAGTAGCCCTATTCTCTTTAATATACATATACATATATATATTAAAGAGAATAGAATTGATATATATATATATATATATATATATATATATATATATATATATATATATATATATATATATTATTTACGGCCACCTGATAAGCTGCAATGCTCAACAAACTCTTATATTCACTCTGCCCTAGTCTCGTAGGATGATCAGGTGGGATAATTTTGGAGCCTTAAACCTAATATCTATTTTTTTGACCAAATGTTCTCCCATAAGATGCTCAATCGGTAATTGTTTGGATTAGGTAAGATGAAACGTTATGTCTATATATTGTTTATCGAGATAGACGCTATGGCCATTTTGAATGGCTGTAAGTGGACACATTTTTACTGATGGTCAAATATAACGTTATTTTCGATCTAAAATTACTGTTTACTTTACAGCCAACATTACATGTAATTAGAGTTATCCGGTAGGTTTGCCGTTAGGGATATTTGGTATTTCAGTAGGTAGGTCTGGGGTCAGGGTTAGTAGGTTGGTTTACAATTAATCATATGTTGTTAATTACAACAGTGATACTAACCTTAAACACTAACCCTGAACCATATTGTTTCTAGTTAAATTTGATAAAATGCAGTTTCAAATGTTTCTAGTTTTCTACTCTCATTCTGTGAAATTGTTTTAAAAACTTGGCCACTTTTAGCCATTAAAAAATCATATTATCAGCCTTCAATCTCTGTATTTACCCCTGCCTATGTAGTTGGAGAGATATATGAAGTCGGTCTTGTCGTGTTCCCCTCTATCTGTTTGTCCATATCTCCGAAAATAGTCAATGAATTTAATTGATTTTTTCACAAAAGGGTGGGCAATGGAGTTAAATTTTTGGCCGGGTCCAGGAATCTTTTTTGATCGAGAAATATTTTTCCGCCCTTATTTCATACATTAATGTATACGTTCCTGACTGTTCACACGATATCTCAAAAACTTCTCGATGGATTTCAAATGAAATTTCGTGGAAGGTTGGGCAACAGGCGACAGAAGAAGCGATTAAATCGGATCCATGCACAATTACTTCCCTTGAAGTTAGAAGAGGTATTTCTATCAATAGTTCTGACTTCGACCAGGGGTCGGTAGCCCCATTTTACCTCCAGCTTTCTTATGTTCTTCCAGTCTTACGAATTAAATCAAAAGTTTGATAAAACGAAACTAGATATTACTCAGAGAGGGGATGCCTCAGCAAACGCCATTGTCAGGAGGGAGGGAGGGAGGTAATTGTGCATAGATCTGCCCAATCTGATCAGTTCTCCCATAGCTTGTTGTCCAACCTTTCACAAAATTTTTATTGAAATTCATTGAGAATTTTTGAAGATATCGTATAGATATACAAACAGATGGACAGAAAGACGTGACCAAATTCATGTTCCACCCTAGCTTTGTTGACTGAGGTAAATAATTGTAGACACAGGGATATCGAAACATTTGAACACTCGGCACCGTCGGAAAGGTTACACTTTAAAAATTGATCAAGTGTCTCACCCAACTTCGTTGTACGAAGAAATTTTGTTGGGTAGACTTGTTTTGATTGAATCAATCGAATTTTGATCGAATTAAAATTCGGTTTTTATCTATTTTTTGTAACTAATCAGGCAATTTCGCAGATTTGGCGTAACACATACCTATGAAATAAAACGATTGCTTGATTTTCAACGAAACTAAAATCATGAAACATTGATAACAATTACTCAGTAGAAGTTACGTTATGTATGAATATGGCGGTCGCAGATTCGATTCATTCAGCGGCCCCGTTTTCTCCAATTGTTTATTTTATTCACGCTGTCTAGGCCAAATGATACATTCACTGTGTGATAACAGAATATGATTTCAGGTAGAGTTTCAAAGTAATATAAGGTATTCATAATCATTCCTATGATATATATATATATATATATATATATATATATATATATATATCATTATTCTGTGGGACTGTTTCAATGTATTTGGGTGAGTATCAGTTATCCTTTTCGAAGAAAAAACTTGCAGCGGTTTACAGAAGATTTTTTGCTGTTTACGTGTTTGAGGTAGAGGAAAGAAATGGGGATATTTCTGTGTTTTTTGTTCGCTTTGTAAAAGCAGGATATATATATATAAATATGTATATGCGTGTGTGTGTGTGTATGTGAATTATAAATTGCGTTATATTACACGGAAACTCATTTGAAATGATCTCCCGTCGTTATTGCTATACAATATAAGGCAATTTATAATTCATTCCGTCGGACCAAAATGTCCATTTCTTAAATACATGACTGACGCGTTGAAAGAGACGAATAGATCAAGAATAAACATAATTAGACTTTGACTGGAAAGCAGTTATTTTGGCCTTTGCATTACTGGTGGCTGTATAGTTCAATGGTAAGAGCATCGCTACATTGAAGTATTTAAGCTATCGATGGCAGGTTCGATTCCTGCAACAGCTCTATTTTCTTTAATCGTTTATTCTATTTATAGAGTCTAAATTGGGTGATATATTAACCGTGTAATGACGGGGATCATTTCAAACATACGTTTAGTTTATAATGTTTTGTAATTTGCAAGGTTACACAAACGGGACGGAATTTATCTGTTGTTGATGGTATGTTATCACAATGCTCAATATTAACCGAAGTAAATATATCTTTATCATTCAAACAGAAGATGTTACTAGTGACGCACATTAATAAGTAGGATATAGAAAATATGTTCAACTCATTCATTTGCTTAACTACATATTAATTATATATATTCCGTGTTTCTTCTCCATCTGAATGCGTTTAATACAAATGCTCAAGTAATTTTGTTTCTATCAAAAATTCCATGGTTGGTGTGCAATATTACTCACGGTTTCAACTTTCATTTGCCTCGGTAATTTTCACGACGTTTCAATATTTATTTCAGAAAAAGTAGTTTTGATTAGATCAAATTTCATTTGATTAAAACGAGGAATTATAACAACTATTTTTTTTTTTACAATCGCAATGACATAGACGAATGTGCCAGGCACGAAGCATTAACATCCACCGGGGTATTTCCCCCATAAATTTAATTTCAAGTAGTTATCCAAATGAATAAATTAGTTGAATGTATTTTGATATATTCCATTTATTATACTGACTACAACCATCTGTCTTTATCATATCACGCTGGAGACCATGCTGTAAAAGAGAGTAGAAAGAGAGAAAGAGAGAGAAAGAGAGAGAGAGAGATAGAGAGCAATGCCATCGTCCACAATTTATATATATATATATATATATATATATATACACCTATAATTGAATTATTGTGTCATCCACAGACAGCTGTTTCGTTGTATCACAACTCTTCGGCGTAGCTATAGAATATCCATTATCCAATTCAGTACCACGAGGTTGGATCGAAACCTTTGCTTCAGAACCAGAGGCTGGCATCTTCTCTCTGCCCTACGCAGAACTGGACGGCCAGTAAGGTTGAATTTAAGCGACATATCAACTCATGCAAAATTCCTCATTCACCACAATGCTCTATTCCCAAGTTGGAAGAGCATTGCTATATAGCTTATAATGGACAACTTTTTTCTATGTTTCTTCCCCATCTGCAACAGGTTAATACAAATACCCGTGTAATTTTGTTTCTATCAAAAATTTCATGGTTAGTCTACAAAATAAGCCACAAAATTAGCCACAAAATTAGCCACCCGCAGATTTTTGCTCACATCAAGTCTTTGTGCATATCTGTTCGGTTCGATTAACAGCAATTTAAAAAAAAAAATGAAAACTCACAAAACCTTTTTTTCGTTTTCCTCTTTATTTCAAATGTATAAATATTTCGAAGAAGTTATTTAAAAAGTTATGAAAAATCCCAAAACGTACGATTTCTAGAAAATTCAAGCACTTATATACATCTGAATACGTTCAATCTCGTAGACAAAATACAGGGTTTCATAGAAAACAGTGCCAGTTAAGCCAGAGTGACCAGGTTCAAGAAAATTTCACATCATTGTAGGATGGGTTATCTTGATTATATTAGGTTAGCTGAGCTGAAAGTCCCCCGACTAAAAAACCCTGGTAGACTTTTCGCTGACAGACGTTTCCTCGATATTAACAGACGTTTCGTCAACAGAGAGTTGATGAACGTTTCGTTGAACGGGAGTCTCACTGAATGGACGTTTCGAAGACAACCTTTTTGTCAAACGGAAGATTTTCTTTATCGATGGACGAATCTTCAATAGATGTTATGTCGAACAGAATTTTAGTCAACTATCTTCTAAGAAATGGTCGGATTCGTATGAGGGCTACATTAATTTTAGATCATTTTCCAAAGCATACACTGATTTTTCTGATGAGATACACCCTCCCGGGTGTAATCCATAGCTGGTACGTAGTTTGAAAAGATCTTGGTCAGAAATTGGTGAAATTTTTGTATGAAAAAAGAAATAGGTCAACAGTCAGTCAAATTCTATTTAGCCTTTAAATTGAGGCAAAAAAAAAAATTACTGTAAGCTAAAATTGAAGTTTGACTCGTCATCTGAAAGTATACACCGAGAGACGAGGCGAGATTTCATCTTAAGAAACCGAGACCAGAAATTTCTCAGAACGAGAACGAGGACGAGGACGAGGACGAGATTCTCGATTTTTTTTTTACTTATTAGTTACCAATCCGAGCACAAACCCCTATTTATACTTATTTTTGTTTTGTTTTGGAAAACTAGGCCAGTAGTCAGTCAGATGTTTCAAAACTAGACACTTGCCCCAAACTAGGTCAACTGGGTCAGTCAGTACCAGCCATTTAATCTTCATTCAGTTCATGCACTTTATTTTAGATAAAGGAAAATCAATCTGCTTGAAGTCATTGGGAATCCTTGCTAATTTGGCACTAAAAGGTCGTGTGAACATTGGAAAAAAAAAGTTACCTCCCTTTATGATTAAAGATGTCTGAAAGAGGCTACATTTCTTATTTCATTTACCGCTTACTTTATTTCTTAACACATTAAGGACGCCCGAAAATCGTACAAGGGCTCCTGGAATGTTAAGTATTAGTACTGAAAAGACAGGTTTGGCACATTAGGTGCACTGTTTCCGCTGGCTGCCCTGTTTCCCATCGAGTTTGTGATTCGAATTGTTTTGACTTCAAATATTAGATACTTGACATTTAATACAATAATAGCCTTCATATCTGATCAAAACGTTGTTTAAAAATAAAGGGAAAAAACAAATTACTGGCTTTCGTTTTCATTGTGGTACCTGCTATTTTATCCTCATTTAGTTTATGCACTTTATTTTAGATAGAGGAAAATTAATTGAGATATTACCTCCCTTTATGATTAAAAATGTCTGAAAGAGGCAACATTTTTTCTTCTTCATTTCCTGCTAACTTCATTGCTTGATATATTAAGGACGCTTGAAAATCATACAAGGGCTCCTGGAATGTTAAGTACAAATCCTGAAAAGACAGGTTTTGATCTGATCATATGAAGGTGTACTGAACACAATTGAATACGAAAAATATATCTATAAAAAAGATTTTTTTCATCAAAATATAAATAAAACGGAATTAAATATATTTGTTTAACATACTAGAAATACACCACACACACCTTGTCTGTCTGTCTGTCTCTCAGACTCCTCTCATTTTTCTATTGGTTGCGTAGGCGATCACTGGTGATCCATGTTGTGAGTGGTGGTGTCCATCAGTTGTCAGCCATTTTCGCATGACCAGCCTGTTGACATTTGAATTTTTTAAATGGATTCTATGGTGTCTCTGACTACTTGAATATTTGATCAGAAGGTGCATTGACGTAGTCGGTGAGAGTCCTGACGATAGAATAAGCGACCCGAGTTCAAACTACAGCTAGGATTACTCATATACATTTAGCACTAATGCAAACTAATACATTTCAGAAAGGTAACTGTTCCTCGAATATGCAAGCTTACTTGACCACAATTTCACTTAAAAACAGTGGAAGCCTTATTTTCTCCCTTCATTTACCTTGAAGAAGTCTAGAAATGGACGAAATGTTGGAAAGAAATGTTACTTCTTTTATTTTAACTAGACTTCCAGTATTGTCATTTCACCCTCATATTGCTGGAATAACCATAATCCGGGTCAGTGTCGATTTCTCGTAATTTCAGATGGCTGTTTGTCTGTTCATTTGCTTGCCCCCGATTGGTCGAATTTGGATTACCAGAGAAACAAGCGAAGACAATTCGAGGGCATTTTCTTCATTGTTGATATTTATAAAAACACCGGTTGGCTCTTATTTTTTTAAAATTAGTGTGATGCAGGTTATGTTTAGGATCTATGAAAAGAAACAAATCTATTACAAAAAAATTAAATGTACTATTTATTTACGATAAGATTTAGTATTTACATTATACACCATGCGTAATATTTATGAAGAAAAAAGATTTTCTTATGTATCATTGTATGTATACAAACATATTCGCTCGTTGTTCGTTAATCAAATTGAATATCGTACGTAAAAATCATTTATTTTCATAAATCTTATTCACAATTTATGAAAAATAACCATAAATGATCCTGGAAAAAAAAAACAACTCACAAACGAAAAGGCGAGCCGAGATACAAGCACTTAATTCTACTCGCTACATTTTGTATTGTTTCCTAAATCTTATCATAAATAAATGGTACGTTTACAATTTTCACAATAGATGCCATTTTTCGTATTTTTTTTTAATTGAGTGATATTCTGCTTTATTTTGTAATGAAATGAGTTATATTTTTGATAAAATGAATTTCTTCCTATGAGTTTTCACATACTGCACGATTTCAGTTGTGATTTTTCTTATACAACATTTTGTTTCAATATCCGATCATTCTTTAAAACAGCTTGAGTTTTGTTGAAACTTTAAAATAAAATTGATATTAGAATACTTGAATTACCTAATAAATCAACTTTATGCTTCTTAGTGCACAATTATACAAAAATAACTCCGTCATTTTTATGGTAATGCGCTGGAACGTAAATAAATAAAATAAATAAAAGTACAACTTGAAGTTATCGTATAATCGAACGGTTGCCATGTCCGAAATGAACCCGTGTACACGATACGCACAGAATGATGACGTTTTACTCAGTCGGGCAGTGACGTAATACGCAATATGTTTAAAACCATGCTTCTGTTGTTTAGTAAGAAGGCCGCCGCGTCTTCGTAGCAGTTATGTTTGAAATAAGTCTCACAAATTTTGCTTTTTATTTTGTTAAGGCACTTAATTCTAGCAGGAAGAAATCCACCTGAGTGTCAAGTTATTTTAAAGATAAGTAATTAAACAGAAAAACGGTATCAAGTCTCCCGTCGTCTATTTTTTGGGGGGAAATATTTAGAGAAAACAGGATTTATTTATGTTTTTAAAGAAAGGTAAGTGTCACCTTTCTTCTTTGATTTTTGGTAACATTTTTATTTTGTCTGTAAAATAATGAAAGTTTTGAATTGTTTTCATGTCTTTAAAGCTTTTGAAATATTTTTTTCATTTAAGATAATTGTTAATTTGTCTTATTTATGTTGCTTGTTATTTTTATTACGCAGGAATAATTTTTTTTAAAAGATACGATTGTTTTGTTTTTAAAGGTTGAATTCACTTTGTCTTACCCAAGAGATTTTTGTTTACATAAAAAACAACTTTTCATGCTGTTAATATTATGAAATATCTCCGGTTTAGTCATAGAAAGTTGATATTATATTTTATTTGCAACATTCTTTCCTTCTAGAGAAACTTCCTAAGAATCGAGTCAAATTTTAATAACGTTTTCAAAATCGAGTGTCGATTTGTCCGTAATTTTTTCTGTTCATACCTATATCTTAAACTTGGATTTTTATTTGAAGGAATATTCTTGGAATAGAAGTTTCATTTAGAAAAATACAGGTTCAGTAGGTATGAATTTTTTTTTCTGTATTTCTATAATGTCATTTCACAAAACGTATTTATTTATTATCAAATAAGATTGCCTCTACGAGGACCTCCAATATACAAAATACATTAAAAATACTTCTTGAACATTTAAAATACACTTAAATATGAATTCAAACTCTAAAAATATGTGAAATTTAATTTTAAAAAAATAACAAGCTTCATTTATTTACCGTGAAATTTGTTTTATTAAATTAATAACATAATCAAAAGTTTCACACCGAAAAGTATTCGTTCATTGGTCAATTCATTTATTCTCAGTTGAACTAACAATTACATTTGAGGCTATTGTAACTTTCTCCGTTCCAAAATGGCCACTTCTACAGTATCAGCAGCGCCCATTTCGAAACGTGAAAGTTAATAGCCACATTTTAAAAATGCAATAGAAAGAAAAATTAGGCATTGAACTTTTAAAAGAATTTAAAAGTTGAGAAAATTGTAAATTTCAAATGTTGAAATTTTGGATTTAAACTTTTCGAAAGCAGAAAAAATGACAGGTAAAATAGACCATAGTCTAATTTTTATATGAAATAGTGAAAAAATAATTCTTATTTAAATTCTGTAAATATAATGATTGTTAATATGTAAGAAAGCAAATCTATCCCAACTTGATTTATGTGATTAATTCATTCCTAAATTTTCAATACTGTTCAAAATCCGCTTTCTTCAAGGTCTCACAAGTTAATCTTCTTCTCCAGCTCATAATTAATAACAAAAGATTGGCAAATTCTCAGTACGTATCAAATAAAGGATGAAAATTCAAAAGATGGGTGTCCATTCCTAAATTAAAGTTTTTTTTCTTGTGATTATGCTCCAACCATTTGAAAGTGAAAAATTAGTTGAGACTTGCCATCACAGTCAATAAATGAATAACCATAGCGTCAGGATTTGAAGTCATGAAAAAAAAATCCCATCGAGAAATAAATATGGTTAGAATAAATTCTGTTTATGACATCACTGACATTTTCCACCGCAAAATATCTATAATACACGGGGTACTTGGGTTATGAAGAAGTCCCCAAGTTCTGTTTCTTGATCTAATTGTAAGTCTGAATGAACAGCTGCTGGCTAAACTGCATTTATTTGGCAAATATCCGAGAACCGATGAACCATTAAACCAAATGAAATCGCACTGTAACGACAATCAATTGAATGAAGCTCCGAAAAGCATCTGCGTTTTTCAAAGATGGTAATAACGCAACCTAAGTGGACACGTGTGTTCATGGAGAAAACAAAATACAGTAAATAAACGTTCAATTTGAAAACGGGAACCGGTAAGAAAATTTTCGGCTAATAATAATAATAATAATCAGTTTAAATATCCATACCTCCCCCCCCATTATTAGTGTGAACAATATAAATGCAGTACTGTGAGAATTTTGAAAATGCTCACAAATTTAAGGATTTGTCCGCTGAAGACATGCAATGTTTTGATTATAAACTGCTTTCTCTGACACATTTGAGAAAAAAAATATGTTCGACAGTCCGTTCGTGAGTATGATTTGTTTGTAAGTTAGGCGTTCATATCTGGGGGGGGGGGCTCAATGTAGAGTAAAATAATAATTGATATACCCCCAAGAAGTGTTTTTTTTTTTTTTTCATTTTTTATTTTTTTTTTTATTATCATTTTCAATTTCTTTTTTTTCGATTTTCTAATTTTTAGAAAGGGTTTATTGGTGTACTGATATCAATTTTCGAGTCTGGAGACAAAACAGTATGGCCAGGAGCACTGGAACACTCAAATACAAATGTACACACACATCAAAGAGGATAGAACCCTTTGTCTTTTTCAATGGCTATACTTGTTCAATCCATGTGTAAATAATCCAGTCATTTTTTATGGGTGCTTTACTAGTTATAATTTCATACACATGCTGCTCCCTAAAATAACAGCTCTGTTGCCAAGAAAGCCTCCATCAGATAATGAGCCAGGGGTCAGGCACAACTTTGGGGCCAGAGGCATCTTTACCACAAATAACCCATATCGCTCCAGGAGTATTTTATGATGCTGACAGACTTTGCTGATTTATTATGTATACTCATCAAAGATCAAAGTCTTAATGTAACAGTATCTAAACTGTCTTCTGTGGAACCCCAGGATTTCACCTGAATTTCCCAGGGGTTCCACGTAACATGGTGACATTTTTATAATACACTTGATAATTCTCCATTACATAAACGATTCTTTCATAGCTTTTACTTAAACCTTCTTATTTTATTCATCTTATATGATCATAAATTGTTTATAATGATCTTAACACGTTATGACTAAATTTCAAATACTTATTTTCAAGTTACATCAGAATTAGAAATATCTCGGTTATTCACATGACACAGATGCTGTTCAGTCAGTAGTCGTTCATAGGTCTATTTTTCCTCGGTTAACTTCATTTTTACGTTTCCATTCGAGCGTGGATTTTCTGTTTGGGTTTATACGCATTCCAATAATTCCATGAACAAAGACAAAATCCAGTTGTTTCATACACGTGTAAATATATATACATATGTCGGAGAGATAATTAATTGTGAATTAAGATTAAAGGAAGTTGGTAACAGTGCAATCCAGGCTTCCACTCCTAAAAAGAATGACTAAACTATTGTGTCATGAGGATGACAAAACAATTCTGAACAAGGAATTTTGTAACGTTCCTAGTTCAGTTTTGAAACAGTGTTGACCAGCAAGGGCTGAGTTATCGCCAATGAAAATAATTGAATAAAGTAGTACGTTCGCCGAAAAGAAACACAAGTATACATACTTGTATGTCAAAAAGAAAGTTGTCTTTTTGAAGGGTTTTCCTTAGAAAATTTTATTATTGGAATGGATTCCCCGAAAAGTCGGAAGTTTGTAAACCACTGCCCGAATGTAACCCTGAACATACATACAAACAGACACGTGGACAGGTACTTACCCTATTTCCTAGTGTATCACACTATCCTTGCATACTACAAGTTCTAGATTTAGAGGTGAAAAATATAAAATTGTAACCTCTTGAATAACAAGGGTGCTTGATTTGGCCATTCAGCCTGCAAGTCTTGCTCATTCTTCTGCTTCAATATTCCACTATTTTTATATTGTGTACTGTTATAGGATAGCATAAGAAAAAAAGAAATACCAAGTTACCTACCTTTTGTACTTATAGTGTGTTCAGTATGAAGCTAAAATTATTAGGAAAGAAAGTTGCATACAATGACTATTAAAATGTTTTTGTCTAATTCATTCCATTTTTACAAAGATATATTTCTCAGTAGAATGTAGGGAGTACCTCCCCTCTGTCATCAAATGAGCTTAAGTTTAATAGCGTGTAAAAATTGTTACTGTGTTCATTTGACTATAGCATAACTTGCCCTTTACTACTGAGATTCGGGCTCAAAACTCTTCGTTTTATGCACGGAGAAATATGGTATGTCTTATAATATCAATTTTTTTTGTCCTATGTTCGAATTGAAAATTACTTATATTGTCAATATTTAGTCGATGTACTTCCACATTTTTGCATTTGATATAAGCCCAAAATGGCCATTCGTGACTTTTATTAACAATAATACTTGTGGACTATTTCTGTATCGCAACATTCTGCAAGTGTAAGAATCAACTGACTACCTACTCCTCTTCCTCCTTCTTCTGCTATTACTACCATGGTGGTGGATGCATCGTTGAACTTGTGGTTCTTGTTAAAATATTACTTATCTTATTACCAAACGTGACTATTCAATCCTAACTGGAAAACAGAGTTGTATCTTCTTTTCCCCTTTCATTGAGTGGAGGGGTTAATTACCATCTGGAGATGATAAATGTAGTCTTATTTATCTCCTCAAGATGCTTTTGAAATTTAATCTAAATTTTTATCAGTGTTCAATTTCTTAGTGTCAGATAAAATATTAACAACTGTTTGATTATCTGCTTTGGGCACAACTTAGCGATAGTGGTCCCGATGGGAATTCTGAAACTGTGTATTGCTAGAGTATGCCCTTTTTTTTCTTTTTTTTTTTTTTTCATATAGAATGAAAGTCATTTGTTGGGGAAATTCTGTCTTCTGAATAGAACCAACAACGACTTTTAGATGTGTCCACACATATCAGTTAGTCACTTTTCGGTCAGTCAGTCTGTCTGTCAATTGGTTCCAGTTATGTTAAACAACAGTAAGCGGAAGGTAGGAATTTTATGTTTTTTCACCAGCTGCTATTATGCCATAAGTGTGGTGCCATAAAAAGATGTGATTTCATTAGAAGAAAATGTATTCAAATTGGTGACTTATCGAGCATTTGTTTTTTTACATTGTTGCAAAGTATTGTTTGTTAGTAATAGCTAAAAATGGCTGAAATTGGCTGCACTTTCCAAATTCCTGCTAATGATATAGCTGGAGATATATATGCTCATTCAAAGCCCACTTATCAGATAGAATAACCATACATTGAGACTTGAGAACAAATTATTGATAAAGAATTGTGCACTTAAATTTAAACTTACCAATTGTGTGTGTTTTTAAAAAAAGATTTTTTTTATTTTTTGTTGCCAGATTTTACGGTGAATCATTCTCACTTTCCTCTTCCTCAATGCTACTACCATTTCATTTAGAATCCCTTTGAAATCAGAAGTCCTTGATATAGACATAAGGATGGTGGAGGAGTTGTTGTTTTAAACCAAAGAAATTATTGTAATGTCAAGTTACCCAGTCAGTCTTGGAATGAGGGATTGAGCAAGCAATATGTGAATGATTTTGCACTTTTTCGATCTACTGTGTAAAAGTTTTTTTGTATATATTATTGCATTCTGTTGGATGTATATTAGCCCATATACTGATATTTCATGGATGGAAAAACGTGACTATTTCAACCATTAGTTGGAAGTTTAAAAAAAAAAACAAGAGTTGAAGTGTGTGTGTGAGTAAAAGTTCAAGTTTATGCTATGAACTTTTATGGCTGTACGTTGACCTTTTCAGTTCTTGTTCTGAATCTCAATGTCATTGTTGTTAGATAGGAAAATAAAGTATACTCCAATAGTTTGACAAGTAATGCATTGATTTTTTTTTTTTTTTTTTTTCTTAAATTGTTAATTATTAATATACTTTTCTGAGAAACACACGCACACTGATCTTTCTCTCTCTCTCTCGTCTTTGTGTTTGTCTCTTCGTCTGTTCCTCACTCTGTCCTTTTGCACTAAAACTCGTAGGAAAAGGCATGAATCCATTTCCCCCCCTCCTAACATGTCATAGACCAGTGTGGCTAGGTAAGGCTCACCTTGGGGGAGACCTATGTTTAACAATGGGCCTTAGAGGCTGATTTGAAAAAAAACAAAACTATAATTTATTGTATATGATATCCTTAAATTCCTGACAATTGTCAATTCTTTTCTTCCTGGGTCTCTTTGCACAACATATGCTGTACGTCTTTTTTACCCAAATCTGAGCAAAAATGGTGAGCAAAGAGTGCTATACTTGAATGTAGACAATGAATTTTTCTGCTACCAAAATTAAGCCTACTTGATGACTGAGGTGACGTAACTTCTCCCCTGAGACTTATAATTGACTTGGCTTACCAACTATAAAAATGAAATGAATTTGACAAAAGCATTATGAAACTTTGAAAAAAATTATCTTGAACTTTTCCCCAATGCAGGGGCTAAAGGTTGGTAGAATTGAATCACCGTAGCCCCACAAATGGCCTGCCTGACCAAACCAGCCAAATGGGCTTTAGTTTCTTCTCTCTTGGCTTGTCTGTGTGTCTTCCTGGGTGCCTCTTATTCATATTTTGGGGGTTAAAATCTTGAAAACTTGCATAAGTACACCACCAGGCAGCATCTAGAAAAAATAATTTTCGTTTTTTATAAAAAAGTGCTTTTGGGGGTCTGTATGGTCATATTGGACCAATAATGCCTATATCTTGTAATGGTATTTTTTTTAGATAATTTTAGGTAAAAGGTCTATTTATAGATAATTTTCATGCTGATTAGTTCTGGTACATATGGTACGGGCTATGGTGATTCATTAATGTGAGGTATGGACATTGACCATGATTTTTGAGTTCTACAATATCTATTCCCTGCCTGTGAAATATGTGTTACACAAATACCCTAGGAATGACTAAAATAAATTGAAATAATCACCTAACATGAAAACAATGGCTTCAAAGGTTTTCAAAGTTAGACACCTTTGCCTGTATTTCTTATCTCTACCGACAAAGTCGGGAAGGTATTTGTATATCTCCCAAAAGCACTTGTGGGATTTCCATGGAATTTTATGGAAGGATGGACAAAGGGGTAAGAAAGAGGTCGTTGAAGTTAGGGGTGGATCCCTTTTATCTTTTTTCATTTTCATTTTTTTTTCTCAGATATTTTTCCATTTTCTCATACATTCATGTATGTGCTCATTATCGTCCACATGATATCTCAGAACTTCCTGAATGAATTTCTATGAAATTCTATTGATGAGTGAAGGATTGGCTAAGGAAGAAGTAATTAAATTTTGGAGTGGATCCAATGCACAATTACTCCCCCACATTGTAGTTATGTCCTAATCACATGATTTTTCTTATTTGAACAACCGTAGCTGCCTTAATTGGCAAAGAGTTCTATCCTTTTTTTTATATGGGCGTGTGTTTGCGTTTCAATACTCCTGGCCACCCTGTTTCATCTACAGACTAGAAAATTGGCATCGGTACTCCACTAAACCCACTCTAAAAATTTTTTTCTCTGATTCTTGGAAAACTGCTTTTTTGACCTTTACTATTTTGATGGGTTTATTAACACCTAGATTCTTCAGAATCTATATATTTCTTTACTCTATTCTAGATGTTTTCCAATGGAAAATGCCTGTGATGTCATGAGTAGAATTTATTCTGACCATATTTATTTTTTGATGGAATGTTTTTGTACATAACTTCTAATTTTGATTCTCTCATTATCTAATTATTGACTGTAATGGCAGGTTGAAGTACTTAGCATTGTAACAGTTCACAAAATAGTGGGCACATTGTGTAACGGCAGTATTGTAGTACATTAATTTGGAACATCGAAGCAGAAAAACAACTACTGAACTAAAGCACCAAGTCGAGTTCCCAAGAGGCTACAATTTTATACCTAATCTTCATCTCAAAATCAAGTACTCATGTTATGCATAAAGAAAATAGTGTGAATTGAGTGCTGGGACGTCGTAAAACACTTGAATATTTTTGTAAAAAATGACAGGATTATTTATGTATGAATCAGAATGAAGAGGCATATAACTGGTTTAATAGGTAATTTTTTTTTTTTTTTTTTTTTTCAATAATTCAAGTATTATAAGTCTTAAGTTTTTATTTCTTTTTTTTTGTTTTGAGCTGTTTTAAAGGTTGGTCAGATGTTAAGTTTCAAGAAAAAATGTTACATAACACCACTAATATTGTGCTATAAAAAAATAGGGAGAAACTTATTAGGAATATATCTTATTTCTTTATGAAATAAAGTTGATTATTTTATCAAAAAAAAATGTTCAGTGTTTTGTATGGCTAATTTGATAATTCTGGCTTCTTTGAAAATCATTTCACTCATTTATTTCTTATTTTTTTTCTTTTTTTCTGTTTTCTTTTTTTTCCCTTTTTTTCCTTCTTTTTTTGGGAAACATGTTCTCCATTGTTATGCTACAACAACCTATCTCATTTTATTACAAGCCTATATTGTTTTTTTATTTTGTTTTCTCTTAGATATGTTTTAAGTTACAACAGGACTCAATTGGACGTATAAGCCTACAATTGAATGCAAGTGAACTTACTAATTTGCATCTATAGCTTTTAAATGGATAGATTTTACATTTTGATTTAAAAAAAATTCTGTTTCTAATCATCCAATTTTCTCCCCCTTACCAACAGAAATATTCAGTTAGTTTTAGGGTGGAAAATGGCCAGAACTATGTTAAGGAGTGTTAGGATCTGACGGCAGTGATAAGAAAAGTTGAGACCCTATCTACTTGGACTAGATTTAGTTGACATACGGAAATAACCAAGATTATTGCTTCATCATCTTACTATGATTCACCCAGGATTGACAAATAGGCCGTTTCTCTCCGGCTAGAACCATCCTATTTCCCCCCATATTTAACCAATTAAAATCTGCAATTGCTGATGGCCAAAAATCTGGCTATCTTTTGAAAAAAAAAAAAAAATAATAATAATTGGCTGATGTAATTTTATAGCTAATTCAAAACATAAATCTTATATTTTTAGCCATAAACTTGGCTAAAAATTGGAGATATTTAGTAGATTTTAGCCATCTTTTTGGAAGTCAGTCCTAATAACCTCATAAAGAAAATATTTTTTCTTGTGCAGTGCCCACCTTTTCGAGCAAAAGAAAATTATACTTATATGGAGTTATCTGCCCTTGGCAGGGATCTACTTGCTATTCCTTACATCACTGTAGAAATGGTAAATTTCAAACTGACAGACATTCTACAGACTCTATCTCACATTTAGTTTGTGACATTCCTTTCCTTTCATTTTTCCTATCTCTCCATCCTTATCCTGGTTGATCCCTCCAACATATCCGTGTTGGCAGGAACTCATCCTCCTTTATTTTAATTCACTCGTGAATTAAAACTTTGCACTGTTGTTAACCTATTCGTATGTTCTTATTTCCGCGTTTAGTTAACAATCCAACTAACTGTGTACTAACCTTGTTTTTGTGCTTAAGCAGTGAACACGTTACTTACCCGGATTTATATCCTTAGATTAATTCTGGTAATTTATTATTTTGGGGACTAATCTAACTAGCAGCCCTAAAACTTGTGACCCCAATGTGATTGATTTGTTAGAGTGTCAGATGTGATATGAAGGTCTGAATGTGGGACTGGGAAGTTATGTAACTGGAGTGCTGTGTTTGTCGACTGAAGACAGTGTTGTAGCTGTGGGTCGTTGAGTTGTTCTGCAGCTATGGCTTGTGCATCAATTGCAGGATCCAACACAAAGGCATTAATGCTACGAGAGAGAGAGAGAGAGAGAGCGTCGACAGTGATGTTGGCTCTGCCTTTAATATGGCAAATGTCAGCAGTATATTCGAAGAGGAAATCCAAATGCCGAATTTCTCAAGGTGAGTGTCTGTCTGTTTTAGCCTGAAAAGCACCGAGGAGTGGTTTGTGGTCGGTGAGAATATAAAATTCTTGACCTTCTAGCAGACGGCAAAAGTGACGTACAGTGGAATATGCAGCATACACTTTTTTTTCTTTTTTTTCTTTCCTTCAAACTTTAACCAAAACTTTTACAAGATATCTTTGTAGTCGAAAACTAAATATTTATTTTAGCTGATCCACTACAAAATTTGGTTAGTTTCATAAAGAGTAAATGTACCATTCTTATAGATTATTTGTTCAGCAGTCTCAGTCTGATGTCTTAAATTATTGGTGGTCTGCGTTTTTGCATTCAAGTAATAGCCCAAAATGGCCCCTAAATGTTATAAATGGTCTTTTACGATTTTTATTGAAAATAATACTTGCTGAATATTTTCTCATTGTAATATTTTACAAGTATGAGAACCAATTGACTCAAAGAAAGACGTGTTGATTGGAGATATTTCTATAACCTTCAAGTGGAGAAGTTCATAGTTATGAACAGAAATAAAAATAATCCAATGGTCCATTATATAAATACATTTTGTTTCTCACACTTCTATGAATAAGTCAAAATTGTGTCCCCCCCCCCCCAAAAAAAAATTTGAAAATTACATTAGGTTCGCTAGAATTGTTTTTAGGACATCATTTCTGCTACTGAAGTTGAATGTTGTCTAGAAGTTTATTTCAAACATGTTTCAAGAGTTTTGTACGTGATATTTAAAAATTTCCACCATGGTTGATTAATTTTCGAGAGACAATATCTACTCTCTCCTTCTTAATAGTTGGCAGGCAGGTACAGAATTGTCAAAATTTTCCCATCAAAAGACATTTATAAAACAATACAAGGGGAGAACTTTTGGTTTACCAAGTTCAATTGTATCTGTCAATTTCAGTGATTTTTTTTTTTTTTTATTTTTTTTTTGATTTTTTTATTTTTTTAAATTTTTTAAATTTTTAATTTTGATTTTTTTTTATCCTGTCAGTACTGTATGTTTTTACTTCCCATGTGCTTACCCCATCCTTACAATAAATCTTTCTCAAACAGCTTTTTGTTCAGAGCTTACTAAATTGTGTCAGTGGCTCATTCTAACCCCTCTGCTTATTAAATTGTGACAGATTTTCTACCCCACCCCTGCTTATCCCGATTCTACCTTCAATTCGGGCCCCCAATCGTAAATATCTACAGATATGCAACCAACAATTCTCAATGGAAAGTTCTCTCATTTCACAATGTATTCTTCTTGTGTATGCACTTTGTTGTTGTCCTATCGATACTGTCGCTGAATGGGGGCTGAACGTTTACCTCAATCATCGAAGATAAGATTTTTTATCAGAAATCTAATCCAATACAACAAATCTAAATATATTCAAAACTTTTTATAAAACGTGCAAAAATTTTCCTTTCATATGCAAGACCAGAGAAAATATCAAATGCGTGTTTCTCGTGTAGTATGCATGTAGACTTGGAATGGCTGTACTTAGTAGTGATCACTTGCCAAATTGGCCTATTGTAGATTTAGGTAAGTATTCTGTCTGTCCTACAAGACACCCAGGTGTGATACTACATTTCAGGGTCAAGGTGAAAAGGTAAGGTGCAATTAATTTTAATTCTATAAAGGACAATAGTAATCGCTGTAGTATTGAATTAAGTCCAAAGCACGGGCTGATATTGTGTTGGCCGAACAGAGAAGCAATTGTGATTAGTTCGCTCTCAATTTGCCACTGGATACAAATCGTATGAAAATTCTCTGAGAAGACGGAAGAGAATTGAGGTGACAGGTTGTCCCTTGATCAGTGGTAAGGGGTATGACAGAAAATTTGTGGCCCAGATATGGTGGGAGTGTAGTCTGGCTTCTTCAAGGACCCCTTGCTCCAATAATCACTTTAGTAGTTCTCAATCTGTGAGCCATGAGACATGAGCCACTTGGGGGCCCACAAAGGTATTACTGAGGGTCTGTGGGCTGACCTTTCAAAACGCTGAGAAGTAATCAAAATATTTTGAACTTTTTGTTCTGTATGATGGAAAATTATTTTTACATGACAATTATAGCAGGCTGCTTCTCAGACCAGGAAGTCTGAGCCTCTGCCGAACATGCACTCTCTGAACTGATGCTGCTCTAATCTTTTTTTAATTAGTCTAATAAAACTACTGAGTCTCAGCTTATTTGATATTTTATGCATCATGTGTCATTGGGGTAATTATAGAGAAACTGTTAAAAAATTCAAAGAATGTTGGAGGTTTTACAGGTACAAAATCTCTACCAGAAGGTGATGTTCCCAAGAATGTAAGCACTTGAATTTCATGTAAAGTAGGTCAGTGTGAATTTTTACTGATAATGATCTTGGGCCAAGTAGCATGAATGAACTGGGGTGAGATTTTGTTAATGATATTTTGGACATTATAGATTATGAGCATACAAGACTGACCATCAAGAACACCTTTTATCTAGTTTTACTCTGTTGAATCTCGGGTAATGACTTATCTCTGGAGTGGCTCAAACTGCAGGTTTTTTTCTGAAAGAGCCACGTGCTACTGTTTGACATTGAATCTGCGGCTTGTGGATTTATGTTGGATGAGCTCCTGTTTTCAATGCAGTTAATATAAAGGTAAAAAAAAAAAAAAAATTTCAAGCTTTATAATTATTTACCAGCTTCAAATTGCAATATGTCAAGTTTTGCTCACCGTCATACCCCGATTTTTAATCAATCGCCATAAAAAAAAAAGTACCCGATTACTATGATTTCCACAATAACCTCCACCTATTCTTATCATTTCATTTAGAAAACGACAAACAACACCACAAATCAATTTTGAGATTAACAAATATACTGGTTGATTATGACGTATCAGCTTAAAATATCTTAATAGGAAAATTGCTAGATTTTAATGTACTTTTGTTGAAAATAGGCATAATGTAATCCCAAATATTCTTATAATTTTATTTGGAATGCCTTACTAACAAAAAATGACAGGCATGGATTTATTTACATCAATTGATACAAGTAAATGACACTTTTCTTCATGGATTAAATATTTGTTTGTAGGTTATTCTGGCGTTTTTTTCTTGTTTTTTTTTTTTTTTTTTTTTTTTTTCCCCCTTGACAATTTCTCTTGATATTCCACCTTTTCTGGCATCACTGTTCAATAGCTTTTTATATCTTAACGTAATCTTTCACCTTGCTCAACATTTTCGTCACCTAAATTTTCAGGACATGTATAAATATGACTGCTTGAGGAAATGAACTTCTATGCACATGTCGCAACCCAGACAATTGGGGAGGGGGATTAGATCTTATTTTTGAAATCAGTGCCCGGGAATTTGATTATAACCTGTTTCAGATCTTAGTCAGCAGTAAAAAAAATATTTGAGAATTAAAATCCTGATTTTAATGCTAATTTAAAATGAGGCATAGTTCTTCAGGGTTAGGGGAAGTGATGTTGGGAGACAGATAGGTTGAAAGGATTCCAGGTCAACAAGGGTCGATGAGGAATGTCAAGGGTCAGATGGCCAGCCAGCCAGCTTTTGAGCACTCTGTCCTTTGCCCAGTGTGAGGTCGCACTGGATGTTAATTTATACTCCTGTATTGGGGCCCAGATTAAAAACTTATTCTAATTAGCTCGGGTAAACTTAGAACAATGATAAGAGAAAGCCAATGGGCAATTACAAACACAGTAAAACCTCGGTTTTACAGACCCCGGTAAAACAGTTTTCGGATTTAGCGGACATTTTTAGGCCGCAAAAAATTCGTTTTCAGCATTGTTTACTTGAGTATTTTTGTGGTATTTAGATGTAAGAAATAGTTTTAGGATATTGGATATAAGTTCAGATATGTTTCAATGAGGCTCAGATATTTTTAGATTTTTTTCTTCTTCAAAACCTGGATATATTTAGATTTTTTTTTCTTGTGATATCAAATAAAATCCAGGTTCCGGAGGGGGGGGGGAATAGTTTAGTTCATCAATCATCCTAAATACCTAAATTCTTCCAAAACCGAACTCTGGTACTCACTTGTTGTGCTACTGTTTATTACTCTGTACTTTCAAGAACTTGTAAAATAGTGAGGGAAGGACCATGTCTTTCATTGACTATCTTTGAATATACTTAGAGACAACTGATAAATTTAAGAGTATCAAATGAGATTTTTTTTTTTTTTTTTTTTTTTTTTTTTTTTTTTTTTTTTTTTCAGGTTGGTCTTCGTAACATTTTAAACAGTAAGTAGTGTATATTTAGGCTCAAATTGGAAACCTATTCAATTTTCATGTCAGTGTTTTATTCATTTTCATAGCAAATAGTTTCCCATTTAACAAATTAAGTTTTATTGTTTAAAAAAAAAAAAATAAACACTTTTCGGAATAAATATCAGTCTAGTATAATTTTTAAACATTTTAAAGTAAATTGATTTCTTTTGCCTATTTTTATTTTATCTAAAAAAGTATATTTACTAGTACTTATTAAAAGTTGGTCTATGTAACTATTACATTTTTTTTTCAGTGTTGAGTTGAACTTTTTGGTTAATATTCCTTTCTTAAAGCTTAGCAGTTCTCAGATTTTTTTCCCCTCTTTTCCAATTTTAGGTGCTTTCATTCCATTACATCCTAGAACTTCCCAGAAATTAATTAGTTATTTACAAAAATGAGTCCTTTAAAGGTTTTACGGGGGGGGGGGATCTATTTGCAATGTAACTAAAACAAGGCTAGACTGGACCCTTATTTTCCGTCATTTTCATGGAGGTTCGGTTTAAATGAATAAGAATTATCTTCAGTTTTTTCTTTACAAAATCGTATTTCAACATTATTCCAAACTTGATGTTTTTCAAAGATGAAAAATTTCCCGGTTTCAAAACATCAGAATTAAAAATAGAAAAAGAAGCAACTTTCATATTTTCATATCACAGTCCATTCATGATGTTTTTTTTTGTTTCGGTATAGAATGCAGCGAATCAAGGCTTGAAATATTGAATGTATTTTAGATATGTTTGGATATTTTTTGTCTCCATTCTGGATATTTTTTAAGATAATTTTCTGGATCAACTAGATATTATTGGATTTCTTTTGGTTTTGTTTTGACTGAGTCGTGTTGTTATCATATACGGTGATTTCTGGGTGTTTACTTTTCATTCATTAAATACTTTCGCAATCCTTACAAAAATTGAAAACAATACCAACTAACACAGAATTTAAAAGAAAGTGAAAACTTGAATGTTATAGAAATTAAAGTTAATTAATTAATTAAAAAAATTGTCTCTTACTATAGACATTTTCGTCACTTCAGAACTAAAGCTAGACGATTTCTTCTGGCGAATTTTACCGACTTTTTCAGAATTGTTTTGTATTATTATTCAATAAATTTTATATTCTATATTGTTTTAAAGCTACCTTTACACTTGGATATTTGAAATGAGTTAAAATAGTAAAAAAAAATGCCTTTACTCGGGTAACATTCGATTTAACGGATTATGATTATTTTCGTCAGTTGAAGCTGGACGATTACTTACAAATTTTTGCAAATTCTACCGACTTTTTCCGAATTGTTTTATATTATAATTCAATAAATATGTTTGCTATATTCTGTTGAAGCTATTTTTTTATTAAGATATTTGAAAAGAGTAAAGAAAAAAAAAATGCCTTTCTCCAGTTAACGTTCGATTCAACGGACTCGGGACATTTCTCGCCAGTTGAAGCTGAACGATTACTTTTAAGTTTATGCGAATTCTACCGTACTAATAATTCAAGTTCATATTTTATATTGTATTGAGGCTAAATTAGCTTTGAAATATTTAAATTTGAAAAGAGTAAAAAAAAAATTCTCGTGTAACATTCGATTTAACAGACAAGCGTCCGCCCCTCCTAACAGTCCGTAAAACCGAGGGTTGACTATAATAAAAATACACTTACAGTTATTAACTGTTAAATATATTTTTATTAACTGCTGATGGGCCACAGTGTAGTGTCATGTCAACAAATGGGAGAGGGTCAGTCAGTCTGCCTAAGGCCGTTTTTATTTTTTGTGCATATGGGGGTGGGGGGGTTACAAAAATTACTACAAAATTAGATTAATGTTTCATAGTGATATTTGACTAGTCAACAATTGTTTCAAAGTATAATTGAACGGCACGAATTCGGCAGTCTTTGGATTGAAGGTATCCCAATTGTCCGAAATTTCCGGGTTTTTATTGTAGCTATCTTCAGTCCTGAACACTGCTAAGTTATGTGGATCACCCAGAATTTAAGAGTACCCTAATATTATCAATCTGCTCGTTCAATTTTATGAAATATCAATAAAATATCTTTATACTGCTTCCAAACAATTACCTACATTTTGGGGGGTTTACAAAAAAAAAATTTTGTAATAGCTTTACAAAAAGAAAATGCCATCCGGTTAATAATGTTTAAGCTATACACATGCTTCTGAAACCTTGTTATTCAAGAAGAATGGTATTTTATCCAACTTTTTCAAAATCTGATAATTATTCAATTCTTAAAAATTGCTGGGTTTCTGATGTCTGAGTTATTGAAGCTCAACTGCATTTTGTATAATTTGTTCTGAAAACTTTTTTTTATTTACAACTCCTTGCTAACAACACATCCGAGAGAGTCAACTGGTTAAAGACCCCTTTTTTGTTTGCAATATCCACCCCACCCCCCTTTTAAAAAAAAGTTTGGAAATATACCCGTTATCCGGTTTATAATTTTTGTAGACACCAGTTTGGGAACCCTGGGCTAGAGTGTCTTCTTTTTGGTGGTGGTGGGGCAATAAGTGCTGGTTACCTTAATCAGAGTGCCGAGGAGATTATGGGTCGGAATATATATATTTATATACATATACGTATTCAGTGACAATAGAAACTGATAAAAATTAACAGTTTGGAATATGACGTACGTCAATGAATATTATTGTGTACGTGACAAATATTTATGTTCCTACGTGTATTTGTTGATATTTGCGTATTTGGACGTGTATCAATTACTGGCGTATTTGAACGTGTATTTGTAAATATTTGCGTCTTTGGACGTGTATTTGTTGATATTTGCGTCTTTGGACGTGTTTGTCGATATTTGCGTCTTTGGACGTGTATTTGTCGATATTTGCGTCTTTGGACGTGTATTTGTCGATATTTGCGTCTTTGGACGTGTATTTATTGATATTTGCGTCTTTGGACGTGTATTTATTGATATTTGCGTCTTTGGACGTGTATTTATTGATATTTGCGTCTTTGGACGTGTGTTTGTCGATATTTGCGTCTTTGGACGTGTGTTTGTCGATATTTGCGTCTTTGGACGTGTGTTTGTCGATATTTGCGTCTTTGGACGTGTGTTTGTCGATATTTGCGTCTTTGGACGTGTGTTTGTCGATATTTGCGTCTTTGGACGTGTATTTGTCGATATTTGCGTCTTTGGACGTGTATCTGTTGATATCTGCGTATTGTCTATCTTTATTTTTCTATTGTAACAGGAATAATCCTCAATTATTTTATTGTTTTGTCTGCCCAGTCACGACACAGAAAACCAATATATGAAATCAACATTTCCCTCCCGTGATTTGAAATCACGATTAAGTGAGCAGTAGGTGTCTCTTCTACTGATAAGTCTTGCATATCTATAAAAGATTTCGAAACCGATCAGCAAAGGCTCACTTCATTCTGATAAATAGATAAATTCATACCGAATTTTTTTTTTTTTTTTTTTTTTTCTTACAAATAATTTTTTTTCTTTTTCTCAATAATACAAAATTTTGCAAATCATCTCGAGTCGGAATAGAAGTAGGAGCCTTATCTTTGAAAAATCTGTTGTATTTCCCACATTTTATCATTTGCCACACGTCTGTTTGTACATTTTATGCTGCTTGACCTTCTTAACAATATCAAGTAACTTTCCTTTTTTTAATTCACAAAAAAATGATTATTTTAAGTCTGTTGGTTAAAGTCAAGTTTAAGATAACTATACGTTTTATTCAGTGCCATTTTAGCGAACCGAAATATAGACAAACTTGTTGAAACCTGGTATGTATATATGTCCACTGAATGGAAAGTAATGATTCAGTTTAGCAACATAGTTACATTGTAAATAGAACCTACCTAAAACTCTTGTAGAAAAAGTTCATCTCTTAGGACTACTAAGTATGCTATCTGCCCCCTACACAGACACCCTCATCATTTAGCCCCTGTTTCTATCTGCTATAAGTAACGCTTTTAGCAAGCCATGCTATAATCCGCTCACTGGTAAACGATTTTATTAATGAACGTATTGTATTGACTTCGAAGTTTGACTCTTTCGGGCCTCCTATGACTTCCCCCTGGTACCCCTGTGTGATGCAATTATTGCACCCAACTTTCAATTAAAAAAAAAAGGTCTTATGCTGTTGAATACAGTATGAAGCAGAAAACCTGGAATATTAGATGGAAAAATCTGAGAGAATTTGATCAAGACTTGGTGAATAATAGAAACTTTTCAAATTTATTTTTTTCAAATTTTTTTTTTTTTTTTTGCACTATCCAAACTCTTCTTCCAACTTTGATGTTAAACAGACATTTCATCCAAATCATTCCACGGCCTTCTTTAGAAAAAGACCAATAAAAGAGACACATTCCTTGTGGATATTACATGTTGCATCTGAAGTTGACGAAGGTAACAGAATGAATTGGCTGATGGGAAGAATAGATTGGATTGTCTGAACAAAAGTTTGAATGTTAATAACTCTTCTCAAAGTTATTCAAAGCGATAGCTTGACATTACACTTTTTTTTAGCTTGAGATCAGCAGCAGCTGTCGTAGCTGATTATCTGAATTATTTAATGAACAAATAATAAATTAGGATTTAGATTATAATAAAAGCCAGTTTTGCTTCACTCAGAGCTGTAAGTTATGATAGATAATAAAAACAATTTTTTTTAACGTTTTCCTTGCAAGTATTATTGTAATTATTGTAATCTTATGTAATTATGGCCATCTTTGGTGTTTTGGGTTGATTTTTTATTTAAAAAATGCGGATCTTGGATATCATATTATGACATCATGAGCAGCAAAAATTGTATCAGAATAGATCACATTTTTTTCAATGACATCTCATTCTTCCTTCCTATTTCTGTTGTTCAACATAACTGGGACTGACCGTCTTATGGAGATGTGTGGATACCTAGAAAGCTGATAAAATTTGTTTGAGCTTGGAAAAATGATCAAAACTCTATTCTTTTTCATCATTTTCTTATTTTTCTTCTAACTTTTCAGCAGCAAAACTCCTTGGTCGAAGATGATGCAGTATTGTAAGAATGGATCTTCCATCCACGTTTACTGGTTGGACAATGGACTCAACCCATGTTTTATCGATACACTCACCACTTCTATCTTCTTTCTCATCATTGGAATATTTGGTGTCGTACAGTCTTGTATGTACGACCGGTATTCAACTCCTGTGGAAAAGAAGTACCAACCTTTCAATCTTGGATATATTTTACAGGTAAGCGACAATTGAGCCCAACTTTTTGCATTGGCAACATGCTTTTAAGAAATGAAATTTTTAGTGACACTTGAAGTTTTGTTAGCCGAGCTGAATATATAATGTTGTCCCCAGCAGTTCAAATGTCTCAGAAAGAAGTATCTTTTAAGAGACATACAAAATTATGCAGGAATATATACATACCTTGGCATAAATGAACCACCATAGAGTGTGTGCACGCATGTATCAGAATAATTTCTGAAAAATTATCTTTATAAAAAATATCTTGAATTTGGGCATTGTTGGTCGGTCAAAAACGATCTTAGCCCCCCCCCCCCAATTCAAAACTGTTTTTAGATGGTGCTTAGTGGTGTACTCATGCAAATTTTCTAGGATGTAGCCCCCCAAACATAACCAAGAGTTTTTGGAGACACATACATAGACAGACGAATAAAAAGAGAAGAATCTGTAGCCCACTCGGCTGGTTGAACGGGCTGGTCATTTGTGGGGCTATGGTGATTCAATACCTTGATTAGTGCGGTTTTGATGTTGTATGGTTCAGGTATTGCTATACAAATTAATGTAATTATACATAAGCTGGAAAAAAATCATTAAACTATAATACTTAGAACAGCACGTTTTTTAATAATGAAGAAAATTTTGGAGTGAATTAACCCCAATTGGTTACCTGTACTCAATTTTGCAACTCACCCGAGATTATTGGCAACACACTATTCAGAAGGCTTTGAACTAGTGATGTACTGGAATATCAATCCAGTTGGATATCGGGTGCGGAATTTACAAAACCTGAATATTCATTTTTGTAAATCCAGCACTGGATGTCCGACCAAATCGATATTCCACTACATCACTGCTCTGAACTAAGCCATGTGACACCAGCCTCCAATATGTTGGATGCTTGGTTTCAAATCCTTTGAGTTTAAAGGCCGAAGACTAGAGTGTCAAGAATGGGATGAAAAGCAACAAAACAAATGATTTCAGTTCAGTGCTCTCATCAAAGAGTGATGTTTTTAGTTTCTATTTATTGATGGGTTAAACCTTTTTATAATCACATTCTGTGGTGCCAGCACAATTTGAGTCCGCAACCATTTGTTTGTACCACCAGGATGGCAAGTGTGAGAAAAAAAATAAATTAGGTATATATTATTATTATTATATTATATCATTATGTATATTATACATATTATAAACGTGTGTGTGTGTGTATATATATATATATATATATATATATATATATATATAATAACATATTGTGTCATCCACAGACAGCTGTTTCGTTGTATTACATCTCTTCAGTGTGGTTATAGACTATCCATTTTCCCCATCCAGTACCACGAGGTAGGATCAAAACCTTAGCTTCAGACCCGAAGGCTGGTATCCTACCCTCTGCTCCACAGAACTGGACGGTCAGTAAGGTTGAATTTAAGCGATATATATACTATTATTTAGCTTGTATTCCCCATCCACCAGAGTGCTCCATTCCAAGTTGGAAGAGCATTGCATAAGCTTATAATGAACGAGTTACCTCACTTAGAGAGTGCTCGACCCTGAATAAAGGAACGTTATATATATGTATATGATTTTTATGAAAACCATATTCAAGATTGCCTTGTACTCTAGAAAATTAGGGTATCTAGTAATGGATTAAGTCAGTTCAAATTTCAATTCGAAGAGTATTTTAAGCAACTGAACTCATTCTTTTTGTTATTTATGTTATTCCCACTATGTTTTGGATGATCAGTTTCATAGACTTCTTCGGTTACACTTTCTAAATGGAAAGATAGTCTCTTTTCTCTATCAATATAAAGCAAAGAACGGTAGCAGTTTGGAATAGGTTCATCAAAACAGTATGTCGATATTTTGTGAGAGTGATAACTTCTCAGTAGACCTGATTAGCTGCTGTTGTTCAACTATTACTGAAAAGATGAAACCAGAAAACTCTGAACATTTGAGATTGTATTTTATTGAATCTAATGAGAAAGGATATAATTTAGTGTTAGGGTTGCAATTAACATTTTCTGTTGTTAATTACAAGATCAAATATTTTTTTGTGCTAATTTAGGCCTTTCGATTGTGAATCCTGGGAAAAATATTGTGATGAAATGAAGAATCCAGCTACAATAGATACCACAAATCGGATGACAGTTTCTTCCGGTTAGAATCAAATGATTAAATAATGTTTATTTCCACTTTATCATGTGCAACCTCTATCCTGATTATCCCCCTCAGAGCTTTGGAGGGGGTTAACATTGTTAACTGACTACAAATAATTTGTAAGTTTGGTATTTCTCAAGAAAGTAGAAGCTAAGTGTTCATTGTTGTTCGTTTGCGTTTTTGTTTTTTGTTATTTGTTTTTTTTCATTTGTTTTTGTTTTTTTAAATTTTTTTTTGTTTTTTGTTTTTGTTTTGCATTTTGTTGTTTTTCAGACACTTCACTATTCCTTTCCACAGAGCCAACCAAACCATGGCCAAAGAAGAAAAAAATGGCTTATGCTTTTGGCGTGGTCGTCACCTGACTTTGATGCCAAACAATAGATGGAAAAAGTAAAAGCAAAAGTGATATATCTAAACATGGTTCTGATATTTAGTTGCAATGTATCAGCGAACAGACTGCAAAGAGTGGAAACGGAAAGAGAAATGAAGAGAGAGAAAAGAATGATTGCCTGATTGGCATAAAAACTGTCGAGTTTACAAAATACTGAAGTCATGTTTAGTTGGTTGTGATCAATTGAAAATTCCAGCTTTTTGTGAACTTTGCGTAGTCCTGTAATTCTTTTGTGTGTCCCTTGCAGTGGCAGATAGCCCTATACTATCAATAGGTTGAAGCCTAAGGCCCAGCAGTCTTAGGGGCCTGGTCAAAATATATTTTTATAAAAATAGAAAATAACAACCAAACAAAAGTATTTACAGATATACATTGCTTTCATCAACCAATTTGTTCCAGATGATAATTCTTGAAGTCGACGGTTGAGAATTGAGGTATAAATATTCATAGAAATCAATGTAGTGAGTAGGGTTATGTTCTGAAGTTGGAAAGGATCCCAGGATTTTTGGACCACCAGGTTGGGAAACTGGACAAATGGCCTGTTCATACATACTAAGCGTAAGGTCCTGAAAGTGTTAATCTGACCTTGGCACATTTGAGAACCCCTGATGAAAACTTTAACCGTTTAATCAATGTATTTTTTATTCTAATAAACTGAGTTTGGCTTGGTTTTATTAACTCTGAAGTGATTTGCAAAAAATTGCTTTGTTATATACGGACCCATGAATAATAAGGTTTTATGAATTCTTCTTCAAATGTTCACGTGGGGATAGTATTCGTGCTATGTCTTTCTAATGAGATATTTCATTAGTGTAATGGTCAAGATTGTAGCTAACCAGAGTCCTTGTGAAAAATAGGGGCTAGGTGCCCATTCCCTAAAAAAAACAGATCCTTTCAAGAATTCGAATGATACAAACACACTATTATACCCTTGTCTCACCAGTTTTGAGTTGCAAAAATCAGGCTAGGTTCCTTAATGAACAAAATCCCCTTAAAGATTAAGATATCAAAGGTTGGATTGAACAATTCATTTCATGTGACCTCTAATCAAACGTAGTGTCCCACTGTCATCAAGTTTAAACTCCAACAAGACCTTTATTTGTGAAGAGGATGAATGACTTCCAGTCTGCAAGATGGCAACTATTCTTGGAACCAATTAAGATCTCGGACACTCTAAGAAGATATAAATCAAAAAATTGCTTTAAATTATAGAGGGAGCAGAATCCATGGTTGATGTTATGAAAGTTGATTGTCACCAACAATGAATTCAAAGCTTCAGTCTTTAACCAAGATTGGAGTGCTGTCCAAAAGGGAATAGAGAAATGAATGCAGGTCATGGACAAAGTATTTCTCACTTTGCCAGTCACAGCTGTAACAGCTGAATGATCATTCAGCAAGAGGAAATACGGAAACGATTATCTTAGATCAACAATGGGACATGATAGATTGTTTAACCTAGCAATCCTGGGCATTGAAAGTGACCTTTCCCGTCTAGTCGATTACAATGGCATTATTGATGACTTTGCTAACAAGAATGCTTGAATATTTGATCAGTGAATGTTGTTAATGCACCTTTATACATTATTATTACTGTTTTTTATGATTTACCTAAACACTGACATTGTCAATTATCATTCTATTATTTGTATCAACCCCAAATAAATATCCAATAATCATATCTTCATTATAAGAAGTAGTTGTAATTTTGGAAAGTTTTAAGATTTGTCAGAATTATTGATTAAATTGAATATTGTCTATAAAATACAGGTTCTTGTATTTTTTAATTGATTTGAATTATGTTTGTTCTTTGATAATCATTGTTGGCCTTTCCAAGTTGAGAATTTTTCTTGAGATTTTTTTCATACAACTCCTAAACAAACAATGATTTTGTCTAAACTATCGTTTATAATATGAAAACAAACTGCTAATATTTTTTCGTTCTTGATTCTCATTTTCTGCTTGGACTCAGCAGATGTTAACTGCTCATATTTTTTTGTAATATTCTAATTCGCATGTTTTGCTTCAATTCGTTTATATTCCGAACTTGAATTTTTTTTTTTTTTTTTTTTTTTGTGTAGTTATCTATTGTTTGACTTGAGGAGACAATAATCGTAATTGTGAAATGTCAGGTGTAAAAAGATTACCTGATTCAGCACTGACGGAAAGTGACGGAACAAACAAGGGATAACTTTTATAGCTGCAAAATGTGTTGCCGGTACCTGATGTAAATTCTGTGACACGAAATTTGTTTTTTTTGGGGGGGGGGGTCTCTCTCCATGGCCCTTGCGAAATAGCGACACAATATTTTTGGGGAACCTATTCCAAACAATTATCAGTTTCTGTATTCTCAGCAATGCATGCAATTCTGTTACTCCATAGTTTTTAATGTTGATTGTTCTCGATTCCTTTCTTTGTCAAACAAAGAATTCTATACTGTGTGTCTGTTGAACAACAAAAGAACTAATCACATTGGAAGTCACACTGGTTTGACACAGACGATTCGAGGACAAGTTGATATGTACCACTTCTTTGAATTTTCGGTACTTTTGTAGTGGTGAAATACTGGATGGAATTTGTGTAAAAGACTAAAAGTTGTTTTCCCTGCACCATCACATCAAAATGTATTATTAGAATAAATCATTGAATAACTTTGTATGAAATTGTATATCAAATTATTGTTACTAAATTGTTTTGTATTAAAATAATTCTTTTTTTTTTTCTGTTTTTTAGTTTTTTTTAATAAGATTGTGTGTTCTGTAGGGGATTTTTTTTTTTCTTTTTTTCTTCTTCAAATCTGGAGTCCCAAACTAAAAAAAAATCTTGCAAGAAGAAAAACTTCTAGTCCTCTACACGTATTACATCCTAGACCCCACTATTACAAGAGTACCGAGTATACCGATTCTTAATCAGTGTTCTGTCTATTATTCAAACTTCCTCCCAGAGAAGATAATGTACACTTTTCTACCTCCAGATATGATCTGCCATGCCATATTTTTCCATTCCTTTAGATATGGCTTTTGTAAATTCCTTGATTTTTTATCTTTTCTTAATTTTAATCTTTTCTCCCCCAGGTTTCTTCAACATGTCTTCTGATCATCGAGTGCGTCCTGCATGTTGTCCTGACAGACACTACCATCAATCCGAACACTGTCTACGGTTACCAACTGTACACAGCACTTGTCTACTTCTTTGGTTGGACCATGTCTTTACGTCTCCTCTGCCTGGAGAGGACGCGAGCACTGCCTTCCATTCCAACACGTGGCCATGGGCTTGTACTGTTGATTTTTTGGACCATGGCGTTCGTGCGGGAAAACCTTGCCTTTGTATCATGGTTCAGCACTGCTTGGTGGTGGCATTTGAACAAGTAAGTGATGTGGAACTGGACAATCCCCCCCACAAGCACACTGTTTAGTGCAAGCTATGGCCTTTGGGCCGAATCCTATCCATGGCCTCATGGGAGTCTTTTTTGGTGAGATTTTAAAAAAAACAGGAAAATCAAGTGATGATTCTTTTAGTTTTATGCAATTGATTATAATTTAAGCTTTTGGTCTGGAAAGGAAAAATTTTTTTGATCTATATTTGAAAAAAAAAAGAAAAATTTCATCATTTTTGGTAATTACACCCAGTTCGAGCATTTCCTGAGATATTTACTAATACAGGTAACATGATTGATATCTCGTGTGACAAAAAAATCAATGAAAACAGCAATGTCTAAAATCATTAAAATGATAAAAGGTTGGATAGGAGTTATATGGAGAGAAAAATTTTCTTTTCCTGTTATTCGGTATGGAGAATTATTTTTTAAAAAGTCATCCTTAAATATATAAGTGTTAGAATTTTTATTGAAATCCCATATTATGCTGATTTTTGCCAGATTTAAAAATTTTGCGGTGAAAATTGTATTCATATTGTTCATACATAAATTCAGCATAAAAAATTATTGCAAATGTCTCATTTTTGCAGTGGCCACAAATGAATGAATATTTTATGGTTACTGTTTGGTTAATATACACAGTTTTGGGATGAAATAGAATTGTTTCAAAGAATATTTCCCATTGATTGATTGTACATTGTAGAAAAATTGTAATATGGCTCAATATAGCGTGGACTTAAAATAAATTTTCAGCATAGACCCCAAATTTCAAAATTGCTGAATTTGACTGTCAAAATAATTGTTATACATTGACTCTCAACACAATAATAAAAACATATTTTTCTCTTTCAAACATCTTTTTTGCTGCAGTTAAACAGAATCTGTTCAACTTGAAGTTAAATTGAAAAAAAAAAAATTTTTTTTTTTTTTTTTTTTTTTTTTTTTCAAATTCCGCTAGATAATACTTCAGTCTATGGGGGTTCAATTTACAATGTAAATTTATGATGTTAGATTATGTTTGGTTGCACGTTCTGTGATCATCACCCCAATGAAAGTTGAAGGAAGTAATTTGTTTATTGGTCACCCTCATTTTCCAATTTTTTAAATTGATCACTCCCAGCATGGCAAAAGACGTTTCTAATAAGTGACTAACCAGACCTAATTTTTTCTTTTCTTTTTTTTTTTTCAGTATGTCAGAACAGATCGAGTTCTCAATGTGGTTACTTCGTTATTTAGGCACCATGTGCCTCTTTGTGTTGGGTTTCCAAGCACCTGGTGTTCCGAGGGCTGATTACTACATGCTGATCCGAGACATTGAGCAGGTAAGGAATGAAAATGACAAAACAACCAAAAAAAATCTTGTTTGTTATATTGTTCACGAGTCAAGTCCCTAAAATTCATTCGCCGGTATCATCTGGGTGGGCAAATTCTAGCTGTGCTTTTTGACTTGACGTCTCTCGTTCAGTTTGGCATGATGAACATGCCTTACTAGTTACTTAGTAGTAGATACCATGACTTTTAATCCTTACCCTATAAATGGCCCCCAAAACTATGAAAATGGCTGTCCACATGATATCTCTGAAAGTTCCCTAGGAAGTTTTATATAATTTTTTGGTAGGTAGGGCAATGGGCTATGAAAAAAGTGATCCAAGTTTCAAATGAGCCTGAAAAAATCCAAAATGTGGTCAATACGGTTGGGCATATAATGGCCACTGACTGACCCGAGTTTGACAAAAATTGAGAGTGGTAATGTGTGTGTGTATGCTTGTCTGTCTGTTTGTCCACTCAATATCTCAGAAAGTCCTCAACAAAATTTTGTGGAAGGGTCGGCTATGGCCAAAAGAAGAATTAGTTAGATTTTGGGTAGATCCAGGGATTCGTTTTCCATATTAATTTTTTCTATCTTTTGTATGTCAAGGAAAGGTAAATATTAGTCGGAAATATAGAGGAGCAAAACATAGTTACCTTTGTAGCTGTATATGAACTGATTTTCATTCAATTTTCAGTTTGTATGGCATAGTATTTAATTTTTCTTTTCTTTTACTTTATCCAGGGCCAAGAACGTTCACAAGTCTCTGTTTGGAGAAACGTGCTGGCAAAACTCAAGATCATGTTCCCCTTGGTGTGGCCGAAGGGTAAACCATGGCTTCAATTGATGGTCATTCTCTGTTTAGGGCTCCTCGGCTTAGGTCGTGTAATCAATGTTTACGTCCCTCTTTATTACAAAAAGATTGGTAAGTAAAACTTTTCATTTAGCATCTTTTTTTTCTTTCTTTTTTCTCTCCTTCTGTTGCATTGAACCCCAAAAGGGGCAGTACTTTTTATCCTTACCACTTCTTTCCACTCCCTGCCACACATGAATCCTACTAGTTCTCGAACATGAACGAAGCTCTCTACCATATGTTTCATTAATGTTTGTAAGAACATGGAGAGACCACAAGACAGCACAGTAAATCCGGAAGAAGTCAGGAGTCTATGACGTTATAGAATCCATTAAAAATCTCAAATGGCAAAGGGCTGGCTGTGTTGCAAGAATGGCGGACAACCGATGGACAATGCGACTCATGACATGGATCCCCTGAGATCACATGTACAACTGAGGCCGGTAGAATATTAGATGGAGAAATGAGCTAGACAAATTCAGAAAGTACTGGCTCCGCGATGCCCAAGATAGAGAAGTGTGGCAAATCCTGAGGAAGGTCTATGTCCAACAATGGACGTTGAAATATTGGTGATAATGAGTATTAAGAAATGGCAGGGATAGTTTTTGCATTAACATATTTCATTGACAAGTGGCAGAGATAAAACGTCCAACCACTTAAAAAGATTTGGACCTTAGAAAATCTCACATAATGAAAACTAGAACAAATTTGTTAGAATTACTTGCTGAACTCCACACTGTCGTAGGTTGACTGAAAATAACTTGCAACTTGCAATCGCTGTCAATAACTGAACAACTGCAGCATCAGAATTTGAAGTCATTTAAACAATTCCACCGAAGTATAAGTTTGATCAGAATAAATTCTATTAATAACATCACTGGTGTTTTTTCACTGGAAAACATCTGAAACAGAGTTGAAAAAAAACCCAAAAAACACCTAGAAATATCTAGATTCTGGAGAATCTATATGTTAATGATAAACCCATCAAAATAAGGCTCAAAAGTTTTTAAAGAAAAGGAAAATGACCCCCCCCCCATTTTTGAAAGGGGTCTAGTGGAGTACTGATGCCAATTTTCAAGTCTGTAGACTAAACTGTATGGCCAGAAATGCTAGAACACACAAAACAATACAAAAAAAAGCATATAAACAAACACACACACACGCACTTATAAAAAAAGGATAGAACTCTTCGCCATTTTTGATGGCTATGATGGTTGAGTAGTTACAAGACTGCAAGGTCTAGTAGTGTGCTGAGGAAGTAAATGAGACAGTCTTGGTTAAGCATGAATCCTGTTGAATAATTAGTTTTCCGAACTAATCAGTTTTCAGATTTTCTGATATGATATTAGATTCTATATCTGTAAACATGATTTTGATATGTAACATGCAAATTCTAAAGTGTGTTATTGATAATGGAACCACCGTTTCCCTGTGAATGTCCTGCCTGATGAACTGGCCAAGTTGGCCACAGATTCTCCTCTTTTTGAACATCCACGTGTCTTTTGTGTGTGTATGCGTGTTTCTGGGTGCCTTTGGCCATAATTGATTGTGGGCTACAACTTCGTAAACTTGCATGAGTACACCCCTAGGCCCCATCTGAAAAAGCACTTTAGGTTATTTCGAAAAAGTGCTCTTTTGGGTCTCTGCGGTCATTTTGGATCAACAATGCTCAAATCGATAATTTTTCAGGTAATTTTAGATAAAAGATCAAATTTTCTTTTTTAGATGATTTTAGTACACCACTAGGCACCATCTAAAATAATTAGTTCTGCTACATGTGTCGGCTATGGTGATTCTCGAGAATCTAGGTGTTATCAATAAATCCATCGAAATGAGGACCAAAACCGGTCAAAAGAACTTTTTGCCCAGAAATAAAAAAAAAATATATCTATAGAAGAGGTCTAATCGAGTACTGTTGCTAATTTTCCAGTTTGTAGATAAAACAGTGTGGCCAGAAGTCCTTGAACACAAACACATTAAACATCACACAACTACATATAAAAAGGGGATAAAACCCTTCTCCATCTACGGTTGTCCAATGATGAAAATATTACTGATTGCAATTAGAAGCAACAAAAAATAAGATGAAAGTAATCCTATTTAAACCTTGATTGAATGGTTGACATGAAGCTTCAATTATTATTGATATTTACAAAATTATTTTTCTGATTTTAGTTAACAGTTTAATTGAAACCGATGATAAACCTTTGGAATTCCGATGGGATTTTATTCTCGTCTATGCTGGCCTTTTCATGCTACAAGGTGGCGGTTTTGGTGAGTAAATGGCTCTTGCTTTTCATTGTTTTCAATAATAACCTCCCCTGTTATAGTGCTCTTCATCATTATGTGGTTTACAATACGTTGATGTTGGACCCAAATATATTAATCTATCTCCAAAATAGTTGAATTGGCAACTGGTCATTGTGGCTCAGTTATAATGCGGTGGACTCTCTTGGATCCCAACACCTGCGTTTTGATGGGGGAAGCCTGTATTGATATCAGTTTTTTATCAACTAAATTTTATGATTATTTGTATGCAAATTCTAAGTGTAATATCAAGATTTATATGAATATGTTGGATTTCTTTGTTTTTCATACTGATATAGATTTACATATATAATGAACAATTGTGATTTTTTTTCTTGGCTCTCTGTCTGTAACCGTAGACTCTCCCACTTGAGAGAAAAAATTTTACTGATAAAAATATTTCCTAACTACCATTTGAAACAATGGACTCTTCCACATGAACAAGTCTTCAGTATCTTTTCTTGAGCTAAAAGATTTGATTGAATTCAAGTACAGATAATCCCCACTTTTCGAAAGTTCGCTTTATGTGACTTTTTTTTTTTTTTTTTTTTTTTTTTTTTGCAAAAAAAGTTGAAAAGTGAAAATAGCATACAGCGTGCACACCCTCTTCATCTTGGTCACCATTACCTCCCATCATCAAAACCTCCGATGACTTGACCTAATTAACATACCACCTTAACCATTTTTTAAATTTGGGAATGCTGAAAAAATTTCGTCATTTATATCAATGGTAACTGCTTCTTCACTTAACGCCTTTTTAGCTTATGAAAGGCTTTCATAGGAATGCTCTATTTTCATATTGCAGGGAACCTATATATCCATCAATATCTTTTATGGAGATAACTGTTTATTTTTAATTAACTAGCTTAACTTATTATAATTTGCTAATTTCTGTTCAGAATTTTTTTGGATGGGGAACGATCATTATTATACACTTATTTTCAGGCTATTGTCCTCATTCTGGTTGTTATAGTCGCAATTTTTTGACTGTTGTACTCTCTTGCCTTCTTCGGGTCTCTGTCATAGTTGGTACTCAGGATTTCAAACTGAACCCATTATTCTTCCCACGTGGATTGAATAAAGGGTTTGGTTTGAAATTGCCAGAAAGTTACTGTGATTGACACCTGAAGAAGGCCGGTCAGTAGGTACAATGGTCAAAACGTTGTAACTATAACAACCGGGCGAATATATTTGTATTGAAATGTCATCATTATAGTCAAGGGAGTGTATAGACGATGCTTGGCGTCTCTCATCTATCACCTGGTCTTGGATATCACCCCTACCTACTTCAAAGTTATTGTGGTTTGGTTGTGATGAGGTTAGCTTTCTTTGACCCCAATACCTGCATTATCGGGGGGGGGGCTATTTTACACCCCCACCCCGTTTTTTTTTTTTTTTTTTTTTTTCCAATCAAATGTCTGGTCTTTTTAATTTCAGGATCCACCGGTGTTCTCAATAACATGCGATCATTTCTATGGATCCGTGTCCAACAATTTACCACACGAGAAATCCAGTTGAAACTTTTTGGTCATTTACACAGGTGAGTAATCCCAAGATGACAAATACTTTTTCCTTACGCCGTACGAAGACAATGACTTGCAGAAAAATGCTATCACAAAGAAAAAAAGGAAAGATAACCTATTTCTCATATTTTTGTCGTTACGTGACTTTCTGTTCCTGATCAATTTCAATGAAAATCAACGAAATAGAAAGAAAACTCCTCCAAATATTTGTACTGATACTGTCTGAATGTTAATGACCCTTCTGAAAACCAATAAAAATTTTTCTGGACAATTGAACTCTTTCTCGTATCTGTTGTTAACACGACATTTATGTCTGGTTTTGGTCTGTTGTTACATTGGGAAAAAAAAAGAACTTTGAAAAATGTTTTTTCCTCATAACTTTTAAAATTAAGTTTCCTTCACTTTTGACCCCTTCAAAGTAGGTTTCCCTTCACTTTAAACCCCTTGGAGAATTATGTATAAACATATAAGAAGATATGTATGTGGGCAGAAAGTAGGTTTCACTTTGGCATTATAGTTTCATTGAAAATAGAATCCCACTTCTTAAACCCTTTAAAAAATTTTTTTGAATGAAAATGTCTCCTTAGGTCCATTGAATAAGCAAGCACTTTTCATTTTTTTTTTTTTTTTTACACTTATTTTTTTGTTTCTTTTTTTTACTCTTATTTTTTTCTTATCACTATCATTGTTTGGACTATCCTCATCTTGCTTGTTTTCCATACAACATTTGGCGTAGTGGTTAGGGAATCAGACAGAATTACCGCAAGTAATCTAATGGTTCTAGGTTCAATCCCAGTGTGAGATAACAATAATTCAAAAATCCTACTACTTCTAAGAGGGGAGTGCGGTCTATATACCCCCGTCAGTTAAATAAAGGGTTCGGTTCGTTACTTCTCTCACACCTACCAGATGATACCAGATGAAAGCCGTAGAGTACAACGGCTGAAACGTTGTATGGAAAACAAATAAGATGAAGATAGTCCGAATAATAATAGTGATAATAATACCTCATCTCAAAAATTCAGAGAAACCTTATTTTTTCTTATTTTCCAGCCTGTCGTTGACTTGGCACCTGAATAAAAAAACAGGTGAGGTCCTTCGAGTTGTCGACCGTGGCAAGAACAGCATCAACCAATTGTTGAGCTACTTGTTGTTCCAGATCTTACCAACCATCATTGATATCACAGTTGCCATCGTCTTCTTTGTCACTCAGTTCAACTACATCTTCGGTTTGGTCGTCTTTCTCTGCATGGCTCTTTACTTAGGTAAGGATGAAATTCAACACCTTTTCTTCATCTAACAAACATTATTTTATGAATAATTCAAGAATCAGCACATGGATCGAGGGTAGTTATTATGGAATTGAAAAATTTAATTTGCTTAGTCAGTTTTTAGATGTGTTCAAGTATGTCTATAAAACCCTTTTCGGTCAGTTGGTCTGTGTGTTGCAGTTATGTTAAACAACAGAAATAGGAAGGATGAAGTGTGATATCAATATTTTGCACCGGCTCCTAATGATGTCATAATACAATATCCAATGTCCGGATATATGCCCCGAGAATGGCTGTTTATAATTTTTATTGAAATAAATACCTGCAGAATATTTCCTACCACAATATCCTATAAGTGTGAAGACTGATTGACTCAAAGAAAGACTACTTGCTCCTGTTTGTCCCTTTCCCTCTGCTACAACTATCATCACAGATGGTGCACGCATCGTTGAACTTATGGTTCTTGCTTGTTTGGTTGCTACATGTGAAATGTGTTTATTGAATAAATAGACAGAGGATGATATATACAGCAATAATGGTGAATATTCAAGCATAATACGGCCCATTTGAAACAATAATGTTTTCCTAACAATCTTCCGATGATAATATTATCACTGCCATAATGTAGCATTTATGACATTCAGCATTAGTGGAGAAACTTGGTTGGAATGGTTGATGTCTTTATATATATATATATATACACACACACACACATCTACAAATCAGGACTATAATATAATATAATACCCGATGTGTGATCGGTTTATTCCATTACGTGCTTGATATGTTAAACATTAAAAATAAAGTTGATTAAGAATAGAGCTTAGAATATAATGGAGTAATGCCACAAAGAATTGATAGATTAACTACATACTGATTATGAAAATGCCTGCACCATTCCCTCCTAATTTGTAATTACCAACAAGCACAGCATCCCCACTGAGACAGGAAAACAAGAGCAAGGGCCAACCCCTAAACAATAATATATATATATATATATATATATATATATATATCAAAAGGAAGACAACTAAGAAAACAGACCCTACAGTAAAAAATGTTCTAAATTACTCGATGTAACTTTGTATCGCTGTCAGGATAGGTGGTAAAGTTTTGGGTGACCGAGATATCAGAATTTACAGAAAAGGAGTATTGTGGGAAAAATGAAGCAATTTGGCTGTGATGATTCATTTTTAAGCAGAGGTAATGATATATGTCGCTGAACAACTGTAGCCATCAAAGGTGGCTTTTTTTTATATGTGCGTATGTTTATGTGTTCCAGTGTACTTGGCTATACCATTCAAGTCTACAGACTTGAAAATTGGTATAAGTACTCCACTAGACTCTTTCTAAAAATTTATTTATTTATTCATTTATTTTATTTTATTTTTTTCTTTTTAAATTTTTGGAAAAAGAGCTTCTTAGGGGCCTTGTTTTGAGGGGTTTATTAATAATATCTAGATTCTCCAGAAACGGGATGTTTCTCTCTGGTCTATCTCAGATGTTTCCTCAGTGGAAAATGTTAGTTATGTTATTAATAGAATTTATTCATTCTTCAATGGAATCGTTTCATATGACTTCAAATTTTGACTCTACGGTTGTTCAGCTAGTGGTGCTGACTAAATGTTAATTTTTGTTTTGTTCTAGTTTATGTTCTTTGTACTGTTTTAAAAAGTAAGTTTTTTAAAAATCCAATCTGTTTTCTTTTTAGCTGTAACGATTCTTGTGACAGAATGGCGGATCAAATTTCGACGGAATATGAACTTGAGAGACAATGAAGCCAATTCTAAAGCCGTTGACTCGCTTCTAAATTTTGAAACAGTTAAGTGCTAATTCTTATTTTATTTGTATTTCATTTTTCTATGATTCATCATATGGCAGTCTGTCTGTATTAGCATAACTCAGGGATGGCTAGAGTTATGGCCACCAAATTTTCTGCGGCTCACTAATGGAAGCCTAGAGCAAAGGTCTCTAGAACTTTCAGCACTCACGGACCCATCCCCCAACGCCAGACATTGAGCATAGCTTTCTAAATTAAAACTAAAAACTGAAGTCTGGTACAAGAGATACAATTAATGAATTCTGATTTTAATTTTTTTTTTTTTTTTCGTCAGTGCCACATGTTTAATTCAAAACTGAACAGTTTATTTCTCAAAATCGGCCACAACACTAAACTAAATGATGTGGAACTTTGGGTTCCAGAAACTCAGCCCTAGAGCGTGTTTCAAGCATATCAGTCTTTGAAGACTCCACCCTCAATGAAATGATAATGTGGGGTCTGCGTTCACACTAACTTTGATAAGAATGATCTGATTTCTATTTCCTACCATAATCCCCCAAAAGTCTGTCCATCTGTCTGTATTAGCACAACTCAAGGATAGCTAGAACTATGGCCACCAAATTTTCTATGTTTACCAATTAGACACCAGAGCATGTTTTTAGCGTACTAATTTGTGAAAATAAAGAAAATTAATGTGGTGTCAGCATTCGTGTTCATTCGAATATTATCATAGATATTGAATTTTCGTCTTTGGACAGAATTCCGTCTTTGACAAATGCAAATCTGGCAATGCACAAAATTAGCGGTAAATTAGCAAGGAAGTACTTGATCGTGTTGGTAATTTTTATTTACCATTTTTAGCATCTCTTGGTGACTTTTGGCCATTTAGCATTTTTTGACTGTTAACCAACTGGAAAATATTTCTTGAGTTGGCAACACTGAGTTCCAGTCTTGGCAACTTTTCTGCTAAGGCCGAAAGTAATTATTTAATTTCCATCTATCTACACAATATTGAAAGTCAGATTCGGTTGATTATATTCCTTCTGAGATACTTTCCCATACATCAAGAAGTGAATAATAGTGTGAAATGTGGAGAATTGAACACAGTCCCCCCCCCAATGTTGTAGCTGTATATGAATTGATTTTCATTCTGTTTTTAGTTAGTGCTGGCAGAGATATATGCTCTCTGAGGGTTTCCTAGTTGTAAATCGTTATTGTATTCGAAAATATATGCCACGTATCAGTTTTAGAAAACTCTGCCCCCTCTCCTTGAAATAATAGTGTAGGGTCTGCATTCACCCCAATAATGATACTAATCTGATTTCTATCTATCTTACTATAATTCACTAATTTAACAATTAGTTAAAGTTTGTTACTGGTCATAAATGATATCTTTGCTTTGCTTCTCGTTGCTTCTTGTATTTTACCATAACCTGTTTATAGGTTAACTTGCAGTTTTAGAGAATTCCAATCCCTAAACTTTAAATGTTGACTTTCACGCTTTGAAATAGCTATAATTATAGAACAATGGTATTCGAACTTTGTTCCACAACCAACTCCTGGGTTCTGCAAAACCTTTCGCAAAACAAAGAAACATTTTTGTGATGTACTTAATAATTCTTCATTACATGAACTATTCCTCCATAGCTTTTACATGTCTTTGTTTTATTTCTATAACAGGGATTTTTATATATATATATATATATATATATATATATATATATATATATATATATATATATATATATAAGAAATCAGTAAATTTTGCCTTTTTAATTAGAAACATCCTGGTTATTTACGTGATAGATATATGCTGTTCACTCAGTAGTCATTCAAATGTCTATTTTCCCCAGTAAGCTTTGTTCTGTCTTTTAAAACAAAACCAAAATCCAATAATTACAAACTTGTGTAAGTTATTATTGATGTAGAAGAAAGTGACGGTTGGAAGGTCAAGAGATAGCTATTACATCTCAAAATTTTTTATTGTTCTGTCGGGGTAGTTCAATGCATTTCGTCAAGGACCAGCCATCTTTTTCAGAGAAGAAAAATATTTGTGGCGGTTCACAGAGAAAAATTTGCTGTTTACATTTTTGATGCTGAAGAAGAGACTGTGAATATTTCTAAAAGTTTATTTATTGAAAAGGGTTTCCCAAGTTTGTAGACCTTTGTTATAGTGATTAAATGAAAAAAAGCAAAAAAAAAAAAAGTTTGATAATTTCTCCTTTTTCTATTCCAGGTAAAATATTACAACAATTCAGGATTAGAACAAAATCGCTATAAAGAAGCAATTATCAATTACCAGGTGGGAAAAGATTTTGATTTGATTCGCGACTTACTTTCTCTTAATTCCAAATAAAATTCACCAAATTTCTTGTAGGATATTCAACTACAAGTATGCCTTGATTAGTCAAGTTGATTTTGTTCCAAATTTTCTGTAATGGTCAAAAGAGCACTATTATAATTTTCTATGTTTTTGGAGTTTTTTTGGTTTTTTTTTTTTTTTCAGTTTATTCTAGTGTTAATTTGTACAGCAATGTCATAACCATACTATACCAAAATCCGCACCAAACTGATCCCCTCTCTCCAAGGTTTTATTATGAATTAATTTTTTTTTTCGGTTTATACTTGTTTGTATTGATTAGTATAGTGATACCTTGAATATACTACATCAAATTTCATCAACTTCAAGGGAAATAAATTCAGATTGAAATTATCTCCCTTTGACAATTTGGTTGATTGAAAAAACTTTTTCCGTTGATATTTGTTTACTTTGATTCGTACTGCAATACTGTAAACATACTACATCAAATTTCATCAACTTTATAGGAAATAACTTCTGATTGAAATTATTTCCCTTTGACCATTTGGTGAATTAACATTTTCTAAAAAGTTCAATTCATTGAAATGATTCATTTTTTTTATACTATTCATGAAAGAATTCCACTGAAAATTATGAATGGTTTATGAATTTGAAAGTTAATGAAACTTGTGATTAGATTAAGCGATAAGATGAACAATTTGATAAAAATTTAATAATGAAAATGTTTCATCTCAGAATTCAAACTATAATAAGATTTAAAGTTCTGTCCTGTTCACTAGACTGACCCTTAGACTACCCCAGGATGGAACGAATTGTGTGCATTATACCATGAAAGTAATATTTTGAGGTGGACTCTGACTGATTGGGGTAACCCCCCCTCCCCATCTTGGCCCCCAAACAATCCCGAAATGAAATATATGTTCATTATGTGACTGTAATTATGATACATGGTGGTGGTAAAATTAATGTTCACTTGATGGAAATGTCCTATCAGTATGGCTCAACCATAAATTTATGAAGAAGAAAAAGAGACACAAACTAGCATAAAATTTCATCATAAATTGAACTCTCCTATAAAACTTGAGTGGGGGGGGTGATTTAAAAAAAAAACATGATAGTTATCTTCCTCACCCATTGAGAGAGGCGTGTGTGTGCAAAATTCCAAGCTTCCACTCTGACTGGTCAGGGCCGGGCAAAGTCCGGATGCATAGATAGATATAGATTTCAGAACATGTGAATCACCTAGACCCATTTGAACATCCACTCTTTATACCTAGAAAAACTACCTTTTCTTTTTTCTTTTTCTTTTTTTTTTCCCCTTGGAAAAAATTGTCTCCCCCAAGTAGGTTTTTAGTGGAGTGGGTGGGGCTATCATCTGTCGTTGGACATAGACCTTCCCCAGGATCCGCCATGATTCTCTATCATGGGCGTTGCGGAGCCAGTATTTTCTGAATTTGTCCAGTTCATCTCTCCATCTCTCTTGTATTCTGTTGGCTTCGGTTTCACATGTGATCTCTGGGGATCCATGTTGTGAGTCATGATGTCCATCGGTTGTCTACCATTCTTGCAATATGGCCTGCCCCTTGCCATTCAAGTTACCGTCTGGAAATATGGATACCAATAATGATCCTTGAAGGAGGCACAAATCTGTTCCTAGTGAAAAATTATTGACAAATGTGGCCAGCCTATGAACAATGATCCAAGCACTTTCTGGAGACTTGAGGACTTTAACAGGGACTATAATCACGTCATCTCAAGGCAATAGGAAAGATTAATTGTTGGAATAGTGGGTCCCACAACTGAATGAAATGCTCCTTGACAGTGCTGAACACCCACCTCTCAACCAAATGTTTCTAAGTTTAGAGAATTGGGCGTGTTAAATATTGCAGCATTCTCCATATTTTCCTGACATTTCTTCTCCGGATCTTTTCAAGGATTTCAAAATTCTTATCTGTGATAAGTTCAATAATAGTGAAGCTATAATTCGTGCCTTCACTCAAATTGTGACCACTAAACTTGAGAAATTGATAGAGGTGGCTTAGTAATTACAAGAAGATCATTGGAAAAAGGTTATTGCTTCAAATTAGGGCTGGGCGATGTTGGCAAAAAGTTATATCGCAGTATTTTTAGGCTAAATGAATACAATATATATTGTTCAGTTTCAAGCAACTGCAGAAATGTGAACGGGAAAGAAAAAGGAAAACAAACTTCTCCCGTTTATTTCATTTTCTTTGGATGTAGCCAACACCAGGGTAGCTGTCACTGTCTACGTCCTCCCCAACCTACCTGAATATCAATAATTCAAGAATGAATCAACTTTAATTTCTTATGCTCTCTGCTACCCACAACAGACTGGTTTAATCACTATTGCTGTGTTTAGGTGATCCATGGGTTTGGACATTTATATGTATCTATGTATCTCTCTATGTGGACTTCACCCAACCCTGACCGTTCATAGTGGATACTTGAAATTTTGCGCGCACACACACACACACACACACTTCTTAATAGAAAAAGATGTTTTTGTTTTTTTATTTCAAAAATTCTCCCCCTAAGTAGATTTTTTGAAGGGGGTTCTGTATACAATTTCTGTTTTTGCTAAATTAGTCACTAGTTTATGTCCAATTCTTTCTTTTTTCTTTTACTTTTTCTTTTTTCTTTTTTCTTTCTTTTTTTTCCCCTTCTTTTTTCCTTTTTTCTTTTTAAATTCAGTCCTTTCTTTTAGTGATCACAACCCAACAAAAGGTGATTGAAGTAACTTATTTATTGATCATCTTTTTTTACAATTTTTATTGATCACCCCCAACACTGCACATATGAGTGGTGGTGATTCATGATTTTGCTAGGAATGCTATTTTAATTATTTTTTTTCTCTCTCACCCTTCAAGATAGCTGAATGGGAATCAACGGCCAGCCTCAATCTATTGAATGCGCTACAGAGTTTGGTTATTGTGTCTGGTCTGATTGGGGGTTGCATGCTGTGTGCCTGGGCAGTCGTTCATAATCTAAATGGACTCAAACTTAGTTCCGGTGACTATGTTCTCTTTGGTACCTACATTGTACAGTTATTTTCACCGTTAAATTGGCTTGGTACTTACTATAGGTAAGTGAAAACACCTTTTATTTTCATCTTTCTCTTTTCTTTTTTCTTCCTGCATGGGATGTTGTGACATAACAATGAAGAATATGTTATGAAAAAGCTGGACATTTGAAACAAAAAAAGAAAACCTGTGTAAATGCCTTTCAAAAATGCCAGATTTGTGGCTTTTTTTTTCATATTTTTTTAGCAAGATAATATTCAACTTTATTTTTCAATAAAAGAAGTTATATTTCTATCAAAATAGATATCTTCCTTTGACTTTTTCTAGTTATCCACACGATGTGTTGTTTTTTTTTTGTTTTTTTTTTCTTGCATAACATTTTTTATTGAGAATTCATGTCTGGTCATACATTAAGACAACTCAAATTGAGCTGAGACTCGAAAAGAACTGGTAATTAGAAGACCTAAATTATTAAGAGTAAATTACTTTATATGAATTACCCATCATTTTTTTATTAATATCTTCTAGTTTTTTCATAAACAAACAACTTGTAAATGAAGAAAAATTGCAATGCATTCATATAGTAAAATAATTTTCAATGAACTTCTCTATGCATATTTAGTATTTGCTGTCACTCTATGTATACCTAGCTGAACTGGTGGAAATCCCACAGGTCAATATGGCATTGTAATTCTTTATTTATGAATTACATATGAACAATACAAAAAATTAAATTGAATAAAGTATTATATAACATTTTTTCCAGTATTTCTTAACCCATTATTAGGAGTGAGTATTATATACAAATAACTACAGTTATTGATACAGTTACAAAAATTGTTTCCTGTTTATTCAAAGAGTTTATATACTTATATATTCTTGTCTATTTCTGTTTTGTTTCAAGAATGATCCAGCAATCTTTCATTGATATGGAAAATATGTTTGAATTGCTAGGGGAGGAAGAAGAGGTAAGTTGGATCCTCATTAAGTTGTCAAAGAATCACTTGAGCCTCACAAATGGCTTGCCCGACCAACAAGCCAATTGAGAGGCAGATTCTTCTCAGTATGTTTTGTCCAACTCTTCTGGTCACATTCCTTAAAAACTTTCACCATGTAAAAGTTTTTCTCTTTTTCTTTTTTCTCTCTCTTTCTCTTCCTTGTTCTTTCTCTTCCTTGTTCTTTCTCTTCCTTGTTCTTTCTCTTCCTTGTTCTTTCTCTTCCTTGTTCTTTCTCTTCCTTGTTCTTTCTCTTCCTTGTTCTTTCTCTTCCTTGTTCTTTCTCTTCCTTGTTCTTTCTCTTCCTTGTTCTTTCTCTTCCTTGTTCTTTCTCTTTCTTGTTCTTTCTCTTTCTTGTTCTTTCTCTTTCTTGTTCTTTCTCTTTCTCTTTTTCCTTTTTTCCTTTTTTTCTCTTTTTTCTTTTCTCCTTTTTGCTTTTCTCCTTTTTTCTTTTCTGGAAGAGCTTTCTGGGTCTCTATGGTCATTTTGAATCAACAAACCCCATAACTTTTTTAAAGATAATTTTAAATGAAATATCAATTTTTTTCAAAGATAATTTTAGATGAAAGTTGTATAATTCTCAAAAATTATCTTGGATACAAGTTCTATTTTTAAGATTACTTTTCTTTTTTTTTTTTTTTTTTTTTTTTGTAAGATTTTGATAATAATAAGATAAAATATTTGGTCCATGGTCATTCCTTTATGTGAATTGCAGATATGATACATATTTTTGCTCGGAATTTGTCCTTGTGTTGAATTTTTCTTTTCCTTTTCCTTTTCAGATTAAAGACATTCCTGGTGCAAAAGCACTAGAATTAAAGGAAGGAAAAATTGAATTTAAAAATGTAGAATTCCATTATAACCCATCGTAAGTTAAAGACTCTGAAAAATCTTTGTTGTTTCATCAATTTCCTTACAACTTGTGCCTTTTCCTGCCTTTCTAGTATTGTCTGTAGTTCTGAGTTGGATGGGGGAGTTGCTCTTTTTACTTTGTACACATTGTATTGTGGGACTTGAACTTGAATAGCTGATTCTAACACGTAGTGTTATTATGAAAACATGGAAAAATATTTTGTCGCTTATTTGAATAAGTAGTGAAAATTTTACTAAAATCCAACTGATAGTTGGTATTTTGTAATTAAAAAAAATCTACATGTGTTTGCACTTTAGAGTTTTCACAAATTTTCTTATGCAAAATGAAAATTACTACAACAGCGGATGTTTTATTTTTGTGTTTTTTATACTTATACTTTTCTGATTTTTCTCCAATCCTTATTCTTACTTATAAGATAAAGATTCTGACGATAAGATTGAATTTTATATGAGTAAATGATGATGATTTAGTCATTGTTTGAATTTCTTATTTTCCTTGGTGTGTCAACCTGACTAGCTTTGTCAAATGAAAAAAAAACTGTCAGCATAGGTTTCTGCAGTTTTTCAAGTTGGTTTGGCTGGCTACTATGTATCATGTGTATAGGCAGTGTTGCCAATTCAGCATGGTTTTTTGTTTGAGCTGTGTGAAAAAACGTTGAATTAGCGTGGTCATTTTCAAGCATTTGGGCCATTTTCTTTCTTTTTTTTTTTTTTTAACATCTTATTTTTTATCATTTTATTTTTTATCATTTTAAGCATCCTTTTGGTATGTTTTAGTGATTTTTCTTTTTGACCGTTTTTCAAAATCTAGTGCTTTTTGGGGGTTGAACTAGCGCAAACATATTTTGTTCTGGCAACACTTTGTTCAGTTAGAGGGCTGAAAATTCAAACATTTTGTACTTGTGTCTAGAAAGAACTTTTTTTTTCAAAAGGCCCCTACAAGTTTTTTTTTTTTTTTTTTTTTTTTTTTAATTTTTTTTTTTTCCCTAAATTGATCCCATAGTTTGTGTCAATTAGACTTTTTCAGTGATCACTGCCCAACAAAAGACAAGAAATGTCACTTATTCATCGATCACCCCCTTTTTTTTCTAATCGATCACCCCCAACACAGTATGCTTGCTGTCATGTGAAGGTTTCTATTGAGTGACTAACCAGACCTATTCATTTAGTAATGTTATATTGAATTTGTTTATTTGTTGAATAAAAGTTTGTTTTCTATAAAATTCATTTTAGAATGACTTGATTTATACAATGATGACGATCTATGAATGAAAATTTGTTTTTTATATTTGCAGGAAGCCTATTTTAAAAAAGATTTCATTCACAGTCCCACCAGGCAAGACTTTTGCATTGGTAAGTATTACACGCGGCTTGGCATATCTCGTGTTGTTGTTGAGCGAGGCTGTGCGTGTCCCATGTTGTTGCGAGTCTCCATCTGTTGCTATTATATGTGGCTCTTGTGTTTACACTGCTAAATATTTTCAAACTTTTATTGATAATCATTATTTAGAATTATCTACTACAACTTATATATATGCAAATGTATGATCATACATTGTGTTTTATGTTGGATCATATATATCCATTTCCTAATTCATAACTGTTGCATTGAAAGAAATGAATAGACCAAGAATAAAAGAGAGCCCCATTTTCTCTAATTGTTTATTTTATTTACGTCGTCTAGGCCAAGTGATACATTATTTGTGTCATGACAAGAGATCATTTCAAATGAGAGTTCATATAAGGCAATTTATGATCATTCTGTCTAATCATATATATCTATTTCTCAATACATACATATGTATGTATGGGAGACTGGTGCTAGTTGGACTGCAGGTTTTTATTTGAAGCCTAAGGGGTTTTCTGTCACTTTGGTTTCACGGCCAAGTTACATGATTGCCTGCCTTCTTACGCTGGAAATCTGGCGCATACGTGTTGCTGACTGGTTAGTTGAGTGCTGAAAAGCTGGTTTTTGATCATTAAAAGTAAAACTTGTAGATTTGTTCAGATCATGTTTGAGAGCTAATGAATGGTATCAGCCAGACATTCTATGATGCTTTTGCTCTATCTGAGACAAGTTGGCCCTGGTGTCACTTGATCAGCTATAAGCCCAACTGTCAGTTGTGTTACAATAGGTTTGCCATTTATTGATATCACTAATTTAGGCAAGACATTGATGTCCGGTTTTAAAACCTGAATGGTTCCTCTTAACTCTTAACAAGATATTCTCTACACTGCTTTTGTTTAAAAAAAGGGGCCTAGTAACCCTGGTCTCCTCGTATGGATCAAGTCTATATTCATATAAACAACAATGAAAAGTAAGATAAAAAAAACGGCAAATATCACAAAATGTTCTCAGAACATGCAATCTAAGGGAAGTAACTCGTATTTCAAACAAGAGGATATAAGTGAAAGTGAGAGATAGTTTAACTGAATGTATGAAGTATCGAGTAAATTTTTAAACCCAAGTCCACCTGATGATCAGATGTCAAACAAATTTGTATTGGAAACCATAAATATAATAATTACATTCAGACACACTTGATATTTAGTACTAAAACAGCCGTCTTTATATACCAGACTACATTCAAGTATTATTGTGTATATACGTGACTACATTGAAGTATCATTGTTTATATAACTTGACTAGATTGAGGTTTTATTCTGGAAAAAGCCCTAAAAAACTCTATATCCAAACCATATTTTTTTATTATCAAATAAAAATCCAAATCTCAAAAAGATTGGCTATTTCTTATCATTTGTTATTGAAATATTTCCATGTAAAATTTGAATCTACTTCAAGAGAATTTCTCATCTCCCATTTTTTTCTTTTTTCTTCTTTCAAATAGGTTGGTCATTCTGGGAGTGGAAAAAGCACAATTGTACGACTTTTATTCCGTTTTTATGACGTGCAAAGTGGTTCGATCAAGATAGACAACCAAGACATATCACTGGTAAGTAAATCAAATAACCATAGCCCCACAAATGGCCTGCCTGACCTACTAGCCAAGTTGGCTCTGCATTCTTCTCTCTTTGCTCATCCATCTGTCTGTGGCTGTGTCTCTGGTTGCTCCTGGTCATATTTTGGGGGCTACAATCTTGCAAATTTGCATGAGTACACCCATCTAGTTTATGCTAAAGTGATTCCTTTCTTTGTGCCCAGCAGCATTCACGGGTTTTGTTTTGTTTTTTTCCTTGAGATTTAATGCTCAATTCCAAACAAAGTAACTTATTCTGATGAGTTATTTATCACCCTTTTTCAATTTTTTTATTTGATCACCCTTAACTCAGAATGTTGGTCTCATGACAGTTTCTATTTACTGACTAATTTCAATATATATTGCCAGCCATGTCATCACTATTTTTCGTCAGCGCTGATATTTACATCTGCAATATGTTTCTTATCAAAATATTGTTTTTATCATCAAAAATGTCTATCTAAAGTTATTATTATTATCAAATCTCTATAGTCCAACAAATGGCCTGCCTGAGCAGCCAGTCAAGTTGGCTCCAGATTCTTCTCTCTTTGAGTGTGTGTGTGTCCCTAGGTACTACAATCTTGGAAATTTTTCATGAGTACATTACTAGGCACCATCTAGAAAAAACTTCTTTTTTTTTTGTTTTTCCTTTTTCCTTTTCTTTCACTAAAAGTGCTTTTTTGGGTCTTTGGTCATTTTGGACCAACAATGCCCAAATCTTGTGCTGATATTTTTTTAAAAATTTATTTATCTATTTTTTATTTTATTTATTTTATTTTTTTTTTGAGATGATTTTAGATAATTAGTTCCGTTATACATACAAGCTACAAAAATTCTTTCATGCGAGACATTGATATCAATTCATATTTGTATCAGGTCATCCAATAAGTGTTTTTTTTGTTTGTTTTTTTTTTTTTTCTGTATCCCTGTAGACTCCTTGTGGAGCATACAGCCACAACCCGTGCAGTTTCAGTAGCTAGTAGGTCTTATAGGGTGGAGTAGCTTATGTTTCAGTATTTGTTCCTAGTATGATAATTCTTCTATTCCATTCATCATTTGTGTAATCTGACATTGAATGTCTTTTATTTTTTCTGCATTGTTTATTACGTATGGAATCCATATTTGTGGGCAGTATTGGTTGAACCAATGTTTTGCAAAACCTGGTACATTAATGTATAATAAGAAAATGAGATGCCAATCTTTTTATGTAAAACTGAAATGATTTTATCATGTGTTATCAAATTTCATCCAAATGTTGGTAGAAGCTTTAACATTGAATATTTCTGGTGAATTAAACACACAGGCAAATAATAGCTTTAATGCTGAATATTTCAGGTGAATTAAACACACGGGCAATTAAAGCTTTTCTGTTGATATTTCAGGTGAATTAAACATAGATTAATGAAAGCTTTAATGTTGGATATTGTACTTTCAATTTACATTTTAGTATTTATGATGAATTTGTTTTTTAGTGAAAAGTCTTGGAAAAGTTGGTTTGGTGACTGATTTTTATTTTCTTTCCCAGGTAACACAACATTCCTTACGTCAATGTATAGGTGTTGTCCCTCAAGATACTGTACTTTTTAATAATGACATCAGGTGAGTGGAAAGAAATTTTTTCTTTTCTCTTTTTTCTCTTTTCTCTTTTTTCTTTTCTCTTTTTTCTTTTCTCTTTTTTCTTTTCTCTTTTTTCTTTTCTCTTTTTTCTTTTCTCTTTTTTTCTTTTCTCTTTTCTTTTCTCTTTTCCCTTTTTTTCTTTTCTCTTTTTTCTTTTCTCTTTTTTCTTTTCTCTTTTTTCTTTTCTCTTTTTTCTTTTCTCTTTTTCTTTTCTCTTTTTCTTTTCTCTTTTTTCTTTTCTCTTTTTTTCTTTTCTTTTTTCTTTTCTCTTTTTTCTTTTCTCTTTTTTCTTTCCTCTTTTTTTTCCTCTTCTTTTTTCCTCTTTCTTTTTTTTCCTCTTCTTTTTTTCCTCTTTCTTTTTTTTCCTCTTTCTTTTTTTTCCTCTTTCTTTTTTTCCTCTTTCTTTTTTTTCCTCTTTCTTTTTTTTTCCTCTTTCTTTTTTTTTCCTCTTTCTTTTTTTTTCCTCTTTCTTTTTTTTTCCTCTTTCTTTTTTTTTCCTCTTCTTTTTTTTTCCTCTCTTCTTTTTTTTTCCTCTCTTCTTTTTTTTTCCTCTCTTCTTTTTTTTTCCTCTCTTCTTTTTTTTTCCTCTCTTCTTTTTTTTTCCTCTCTTCTTTTTTTTTCCTCTCTTCTTTTTTTTTCCTCTCTTCTTTTTTTTTCCTCTCTTCTTTTTTTTTCCTCTCTTCTTTTTTTTTCCTCTCTTCTTTTTTTTTCCTCTCTTCTTGAAGTATAAGCAAATGTTGTTTCCACAATGTCAATGGCAAGTATGCCTGATGTTGCATGCCAAAACATTTTAATAGCCATCTGGCAATATAATTTTTTTGTCAGTAATTTTATTAAAAAAAAATGGAATTTTTTTTTTTTTTTTTTTTTCCTGATTTTTTTACATAATTAGTTCTGATAAACATGCGAACTATAGTGATTGATTCACAAGATATTTTTTTCCCTATCAATTTAAGCTTTCCTCCCTGAGATCTCTGGTTCAGACAAAGAAATTTGATAGTTAGAATTATGATATTGTCTGTACCAAGTGAATTACTGATTATTAATGATTTATTTGATTCAAACCTTTAAAAAAAAATAAAAATGAAAAAAGACCCCGATGACTTCTAACCTTTGAAATCTAATTTTTAAAAAATTTTTTATATTAGATACAACATTCGTTATGGACGTTATGAATCTGAAGACACCGAGGTTTATGATGCCGCGACCGCAGCCGACATCCACGAACGGATTTTATCTTTCCCTAATGGCTATGAAACGACGGTCGGTGAACGGGGCCTGAAATTGAGCGGGGGAGAGAAACAACGGGTGGCAATTGCACGGACATTGCTTAAGGCACCTGCCATCGTCCTGCTGGACGAAGCGACGTCGGCTCTGGATACGAAGACAGAGAGGAACATTCAGGCGTCCTTAGCCAAAGTCTGTGAGAATCGCACGACCATCATCGTAGCTCACAGGCTCTCTACGATCATTCATGCGCATCAAATTTTGGTTCTTAGAGAAGGAGAAATCATTGAACAGGGAACGTGAGTAATTGTTTGTTTTTTTTAAAAATGTGTCCTCGCATCTCTATAAGACGCTTTTTGGTTTGTTGGTCGGTCCCAGTTATGTTAAACAACCAAAATAAGAAAGAAGAAAGAGGTGCGACGTCATCGGCATAACATCTATTCTGACTTTTTTTTACCAGTTGCTAATGATTTCATTATAGAATATCCAAGGTCCGCATAAAAGGCAAAACTTATCATTTACCAGTTATGTTCAACAACCAAAATAGGAAAGAAGAAAGAGGTGTAATGTCATTATAAAATATCCAAGGTCTGTCAAAAAGCCAAAACTTGCCAAAAATGGTCATTCACCAGTTATGTTAAACAACCAAAATAAGAAAGAAGAAAGAGGTCTGATATCATAGGCATAACATCTATTCTGATGTTTTTTTTACCAGTTGCTAATGATGTCATCATAGGATATCCAAGGTTGGTATAAAAGCCAAAACTTGCCATTTACAATCTTCATTGAAAATGATGCTTGCAGAATATTTCCACACCACAGTATTTTACAAGCATGAGAATCAATTGACTCAAAGAAAGATGATTTGTTCTTCTGCTCCAACTACCACGGACAATGGACGCATCATTGAACTAATGGTTCTTGTTTTCGGATTCTTTTCAAATTTCAAGCTTTCGAGATTTGAATCTCATATGCGCTTGGCTTTCAGTCTATTGTGTTACATATGAAATGTCCTTTTTTGAATTGAACTCTTGGGTGCTTAATTCTCCTTCTCTCCCTCTTATTAGGAAACCCAGCTTATCAATTTTCAAGAGCCTGTATTCTCTGCAAAACTTTCTCCGACAACTATTATTAACAATGCCTGGGGGAAAACTCGGTTAGATTAATTCTGTTTAACAATTCATTTGTATCCACTGATTTCAGCAATTTTTGAAGATTTCTCCCTTCAAAAGACTTTTCAGTTCAATTAATACTGTATGTTTTTACTTCCCATGTACCTACCCAATCCTTGCTGTAAATCTTCCTCAAATAAGTTCCCTACACCCCTGCCCCCTGACTTATTCCCCCCCCCCAAGATTAAGTACTTCACAGTAAGATAAAGGATGATGTTAACAACTTATATTCGATCAAAATATGACGTATTTAAAGCAATAATCTTTTTCCAACGATTCTCTAATGATAATATATCATCTCTAAAATTTTTTAGTTTTAGTGGTTACAAATTTGGTAGAAGCACCAATTATGCCTTCCTTATTATTAAACTTTTATCATCAATATTTAGCTGAGAAGTGCACCTCGGCACTGTCATGGAGCATTTCATTCAGTTCGTGTTGGGCTCCTCTTTGCAACTTCTGAGCTTTTCCAACTAGTTATTATTTTCACTGGCCCAGTTAGTTTAATATTGTTGTCATTATAAACTGTTCATCCCAGGCAATGCTGGGTAACCATGTTCTCGTACAATAGATAACCCATACTGTCATCCATGAGTTGAGGCAGTGAAGTTGGATACCATTTTCTGAATATTTCTCCATTTTGCTGAGAATATTTTAATTTTAGAAGCCAAAGGGTAATGTAATTTATAGTTTTTATTAATAATTAATGCATTATTTTCATTTGAAACTCTATTTGAACCAACATCTCATTTTTAAATGATGAATATGCTGTTTGGCCTAGACAGCATGAATAGAATAAACAATTGAAGAAATAGGCTGCTATACAGGGATTGAACCTGCATCCAACAACAATGCTGCACTTACCTGCTGGCTGCTTAGCTCAGATAAGTCAGAAGCCCGAAGAACTGCTTTATAATCAAATCTTGTCTTGTTCATTTACTGTCCATATCTGCTCCTGTGTATAAATGGAATTTCAGTTCAAACAATTTAAAATAAAAATGACTGCATTTATAATCATTCTGTCGGTTTATATATATTTTTGTTTATAGTATAATTGTCCACATTGAGAAACATGAAGAGCAGAAATGGATGGTGAGTGAACAAGATGAGATATAGGTATAAAGCACTCATGACTAAAGGGCATGTGGACGTACCCGCCCAACCCTCAAAATGGGAAATGGTCAAACTTCTTTCACTTAATGCATTAATACAAACAAGTACCGAAGAAGACTATGCCATAACCACTCATGCACGTCCCAGTATTCCTTCACACAAACGTATCCCATCAGTCTTGGCATACTAATTGTCTTTTTTAATGACCAGATTATCGGGTAAACCATCCTCACATTTTCTCGGAAAGGATTAAAGTGTAGTATCTGTTCCACAGCATAGCCTGAGGCGCCAGTACTGACATTGAGCGCATTGGGAACCTTTAGACTCATCCTTGGGTTCTCTTTCCATTACTCGACCCAGTTGCAGGGAAGCAGTTTGGGGTGGCACTGTCCCATTGCACTAAGAGGGACAGGTCAGGCTTGTCCAAACACTTTCGAGACTGCAGTTGCATTAACAACCATGGTTGCTTAGCAAACAAAGTCATGCCAGCTGGAGCTATTTTTGATGGGTTGTTCCAATTTTACCCCACGTAAAGCCTTGACCTTGTGTCGCATCTTACTCTGCTACTACTGCTACTTCTGCTTCATTTAGAATCCCTTGGAAATTGGAAATCACTGATATGGATGTAAGGATGGTGGATGCATTGTTAAACTTATGGTTTTTGTTGGAAACTGTTAACCAAAACTGTCAACATCTCTGTTTTTGGGGTTACTCCAGCTGGCTGCATGTGTATCATGCGTTTAGGCCACTCCAATGGAGCTAGGGGGCTAAAAATTTCAACATTTACTCCCTATTATGTAAACAAAAACAGTTTTTTTTTTTTTGTTTGTTTTTTTTCTTAAAATTCCCCACAGAAAAGGTCTCTAGTGGGGGGGGGATTCAGTTTGTAATGTTAGTTTATGCTAAATTGGTCCCTAGTTTGTGCTTGCTTGTTTTTTTTGAAGTTTTAGACTTTTTCGTAATTACTGCCCAACAGAAGGTGAGAGAAGTAACTCGCTCATTGATCACTTCTCCCAATGTTTCAATTGATCACCCCCAACACAACATACTGCCAATTATTGAGTTTAATATTTTTTTGAACTGTGGGATTTCCATGGGTTACTGCTCGTAATACATAGCCGTCAGTAGAAAAAATTGCTAAAACTGGAACTGAAATGTTGCCAACTCGAGAAATTATTTTTGCTTTAGTTTGTCTACCAAAAAGCACTCAGTGTTTAATAAAAGAAATTACCAACTCCCCCCCCCCCCCAACCACCAAAAATGGCCAGAAAACGCTCTTGGAGAAGCTAAAATTGGCCAAAATGTTTAAGCACTCTCTGCACTAATTTGACTTTTTTTTTTTTTTTTTTTTTTTTTTCACACTACCAAATGTTTATTTGTTGAAGACATGATTCCGTCTGAAGACGGATATTTAACATCCATGGTAATAAATGATTTGTTTTCTTCATTTCCAGACACGAGGAACTGCTTGAAACGAACGGACAGTACTTCTCAATGTGGCAACAACAACAAACGAATAATAGCGAATTAGGGGCGACTAATGGCGATGATGATGACGATCTCATTGACTTAAATGCAAGCATTAATGCTGACTAGGCAGGACTAACCCACCATTCTGGTCGTTGCCCCTCCCCCTGAAATTAACCCCCACCCTGTATTTTTTTTAATACATTCGTGCGTGTGTGTGTGTGTCTGTGTGTATTCATGTGTGTTTATACTTGTGTGTATGTATAATTCAATGCTACTCTAAGTGTATGGGAATCATATTTCGAAAACTTTTGGTTGTCTTGGAATATGAAGTTGAGGAATATAATTTTACAATATCAACTTACATACATACATAAATACATACACTTATGCACACGCATATACATGTGTATAAAGTTATGTGTGTGTATATAATTGTGTATGTGTGCATATAAATATACATGTATAAATAAAAAGTGTGTATGTGTGTGTGTGTGTGTGTGTATAATTATATATATATATATATACGTACGTGTGCGTGTGTAATATATATATATATATGTGAGTGAGTGTGTGCATATGTTTATACATTTTTGTAATTAAAATGTGTGTGTATATATACCTGTACACACTCACAGATGAGAGTGTGTGTGTATATATTTACAAGTGTGCATGTGTATACATACACACTCATATATGTATGAGTGTGTGTGTTGTCCATTTTTAGTGCATGTTTTATTTCCTGGTGAGTTTGAGATTTTTTTCTTTTAAACAAGAAAAGTATTGAAAATCAGGGCAACCTCTTTATTTATTACTCATATTGTGAATAGATAATCTCTAAACCCTGAACTCTTGGTAAATAGTAGGGCAGACTGGGCTTTCTAGCTATGGTTGGCCACCAGTCTAGGACTCAAAATTAGCCTGGAGAAGGATGGACTCCATCAGGCCATCTCCCCCTTGCCACACCCATGATGAAATCATCTGTGGTGTCCCACTGACCCTGCACTGGGTCACAGAATTAGAAAAAATAAATGAAGAGATTGTGAAAATGCCTCATGTAATCATTTATAAAAACTGGCAGAAGTTTTTCAAGACTGTAGAAAATATACCTAATGATTATTAAAAAAACCCAAATCTTCTAGAGGTATATTTTGAATTGAATCACCGTAGCCCCACAAATGGCCTGACCAACCAGCCTTTTCTCCTCTGTATGTGTGTGTGTGTCTCCAAGCACTCCTGGTCACATCTTTGGGGCTTCAACCTTGAAAATTTGCATGTGCACATCACCTGGCACCATCTAATTTTTTTTTTTCTTTCTTTCAAAAAAGGGTTTTATGATCATTTTGGGACCATAATGCCCAAATCGTGTGCTGGTATTTTTATGTTGTTTTAAATGAGAGATCTTATTTTTAAGATTATTTTAGATGATTATTTAGACAATTAGTTTTGGTTTACGCAAGGGCTACGGTGATTCATCTGCAAGATACAGATATTTTTGTTTCTTCACTCTTCTCCTTTTTTTTTCCTTCTTTTTTCTTTTGGACCGAATAACCTGTCTGCTTCAAGGATAAGACATGTCTACTCTAAAGATGATTTTGATTGAAGATATCCTTTCTCTTTTTTCCTTCTCTCTTTTTTTCTTTTTTTTTCTTTCTCTGTCTCTTTCTTTTCTTTCTCTGTCTCTTTCTTTTCTTTCTCTGTCTCTTTCTTTTCTTTCTCTGTCTCTTTCTTTTCTTTCTCTGTCTCTTTCTTTTCTTTCTCTGTCTCTTTCTTTTCTTTCTCTGTCTCTTTTTTTTCTTTCTCTGTCTCTTTTTTTCTTTCTCTGTCTCTTTTTTTTCTTTCTCTGTCTCTTTTTTTTCTTTCTCTGTCTCTTTTTTTTCTTTCTCTGTCTCTTTTTTTTCTTTCTCTGTCTCTTTTTTTTCTTTCTCTGTCTCTTTTTTTTCTTTCTCTGTCTCTTTTTTTTTCTTTCTCTGTCTCTTTTTTTTTCTTTCTCTGTCTCTTTTTTTTTCTTTCTCTGTCTCTTTTTTTTTCTTTCTCTGTCTCTTTTTTTTTCTTTCTCTGTCTCTTTTTTTTTCTTTCTCTGTCTCTTTTTTTTTCTTTCTCTGTCTCTTTTTTTTTCTTTCTTCTTCTTCTTTCTTTATTCTCCCTTTTTTTTGCTTTTGCAAATTTTGGTAATTTTTGGATTGACATACTTGAAACATTTCGGTGTTTAACCGGCTCACAAAGGCTCCAAAAGTCATTGGAAGGGCTCCAAAGAATGTAATCCTCTTATTAAAAAGTATAATTGAACAATACATTCATCAGAAATCTCTGCAGCAATGAAATTAAAAACGTCTAACTTTGACGAATACCTTGTGCACGATTTGATAAACAACAAAACACTTCCAATTGCATCGCATTCATTTCTGAGGAACATGTTCTTCATTTATATTCATTAATCAAGAATTTTTTTTTTTTTTTTTTTTTTTTTTTGAGCCTGTGTATGACTTTTGTATTTTTTGTATGCTGGTTCAACACTACCTGAGGTTTATGTGCGTCAGATCAAAGATTCCCCAAACCTTTCTTTTTTTTTTTTTTCCCCCATTTAGTTTTTATTTGATTTTAATGAAGACCACAATCAGATGAATTATGACCCACCAGCCAGAGAATATTTAGTTTTCTTTCCAGCATCTCAGGGGAAACTAATGTCGGTCGATTCGTAAAATACATGTATAAAGTGGAGGTAACTCTTGTAAGCTTCAAAATCAACTGATGATCATCTCCCTTTTCAAAAACGGTGTAGAAATAGAATAACTTTATTTGGGGAAAAAAAAAAACCTCAAAAAACGTTCAACAGTCGGGCACTAAATATTAAAAACAATTTTATTCCCATACGACCTTTGACATTTCACGCACTCACCAACTCATTGTTAAAAACTTACACAAATGAAAACAATGCAACAATTTAATTCTTTCAAAGCCATTTAATCTGTTCTGGGTTTTTTTTTTGGGGGGGGGGTCTTTTCATTGTCCAAGATGAAGATCATTCATTATAAAGATGAAAAAGGAGTTATCTACATTTTACTGCAAGGTTCTGGAAATTCACCAATTTCGTACCAGTCGTAGTGCAATTGATGTTAGAAATGCTGCAAAAATAAATAAAATAAAATGAAATCTTTACTTTCATTCAAACCTTTTACATTTCGCTCACTTATGATGTTGAAAAATAAAGACAATTCAACAGTTTGATTTAATCAAAGCAATGATATATTTTTCTCTCAAGGGGAGATAATTCTTGATTTCCAAGAAGTCCTCACCATTTTATGCATACATTCAGGAACTCGGTACCCAAATATCAAATAACCCACATGGATAAAAATCAGTCAAAAGTCAGAATTGATTTTAAGGATATCTCATAGAAGCATTATGGCTCAGAAAACTCCATTTGTTGCAAGGAGGAGGCTGTTATTTTATTAGAAACAGTCAATCAAAACTGTCATCATAGGTTTCTTGAGTTTTCAGGTGGGTCTGTCTGGCTATCTATGTATTGTACATACAGGCCACATGAATTGAGAAAGGGGGTGAGAGTTGCATCATTTACTCCTCATTATATCTAGAATAGAAACTTTTTTGTTTTTTAAAAGTCCCCAACTGAAATGAGTTTTTAGTCGGGGCGGGGTTAATTTGCAATGTAGATTTATGATGAATTGGTCTGTTTGTGTCTGGCAGGATTCATTCATTCAGTCAAGATTTTGCACATTTTAGTAAATTTGAAAACCCGTAATATTTTATGTATATAAAAGTAGGATTATCATTTGGTAATCGGAGTAGCCTGCAATGGCAGGACAAACTTTTTGTTTGCCGAATATAGTCACCTGCAGGGTGCTGAAGATTAAGTGGAACATTCTCCTTTGAATTTCTAGATTGTTTTTCAATCTCTCAAAAGGTTTTAAATCCGTTTCCTAGTGGATTGTGTAAATAAAAATTGATAATGCTGGCTACTGCGCCAGCCGTCCCTGTTTTGGCTTCAAATATCACATTCTTACTTACTCGGTCGACAAGCACCCGAAGTGGCAGCACTCAGTTTGCTGTGCACAGCACTATTTTACCTGTAGCTAGGGGGAGAGGGATGGATTCATGCCTCAATTGGATTGTTTGCCACATAATTTTATCTGAATCCTATTAGGAATTGTTTTTAGTCAGTGTAATGTAAATGAATTCTTTAGAAAGATATTAAGATAATTACTGAACGCTTTAAAAAACATTCTGTAATTTTTTTTCTCATCATCAAAAATTGTGAAATAGGGCCGATTTTCTATCAAATTTTCATGTGTTTGGATCCAGGATCAACAAAGATGGAAATTCTAATCTGAATAAACTAGATTTGTATTCAGGACAGGATCACTCTTTTCAGTTAGAAACCTTTAGAATTGAAAACTTGTAAGCAGATTATACCTTCATAATTAACACTAATTTTTACTAAAATATACCTGTAAAAAAAAGCATGTTATGTATGGATTGGCTCTTATGGGTCTTAAGATATTTTATTGGGTAATTTATTTTTAATGATTCGAGTATCCTGATTTTGAGGGGTTTTTTTTTTTTTTTTTGTTTCCAAAATCTCAGCTCACCTTAAGCTGTTTCAATGATTGATCTGTCATAAATTCTTAAAAAGTTTCAATGATGTTAATCTTCATTGTTATGTCATAATAGGAAGGTAAATCATCTATGAGATCACCCCATTTGAGCACAAACAAACAAACAATGAATGAATAGAAAAACTTGCACACAAACTCATTGTATGGTTAGATTCTTTCAGACTTAGACTACCATTTTTTTTATATACAGACTTTAAAATGGTTTCTTTAATTAGAGAGGTCAGTCAAAATGTGACAAATATGATCTGAAAAAATAATCAGATCTATGTTATTGAACTGAATTGAGATTTTCTTACTGCGAAACTGTAATGGAATTAATGTCTCAGAGTTGGATAAAGCGCATGAAATTGCGTAACCATCGGCTTTGAAATTCAATCTTTGAAACATCATCATAAATTTATTTGAAAACTTTTGAACCAAAGTGTTTCTGTTGGCCAGCATATATATATATATATATATATATATGAGAATTACAAGGATATATATCTGGTGAATGTTGACATTTCGTGCCTAAGACTCTCATCAGCTAAAAAACAAAACACATTGCCATTTGCTGATAAGTGCATTTGGTGTGAGATGTTAACATTGTCCCAGGTCTATATCATTGTAATTCTTATATTTTATATGATAATAGCTCTATTTACTGGGTTGAATATTGAGCTCCTTGATTGAACATCAACTATGGATAAAATCTATTTTTCATTTCTTTCATCTTGTATTCTTCCAAACTGAAAATATATCATGAACTATATATATATATATATATATATATATATATATATATATATATATATATATATATATATATATATATCTATATCTATATATATATATATGTGTGTGTTTATGTATACATAATCTCAAAACTCCTACCTCAAACTGAACCTCTTGGGTAACCTTTATAGGCTGATTCATAGAATGCCTCTCCGAAGTGTAAATAATTCTTGTTAGCCTTAAAATCAACTATGAATAATAATTTTTTTTTTACCACCCCTGACAGTTAAAACAAGGACACGCCCCAATTGATGTTAAAAACAGCGCACAAATATCAATATAAACAATTCCATACAAACCATTTATCATTTCACACATTCACTCACTTACTTGATGGCAAAAATGAACAATTCAACTATTAAATTTCTTTGAAGCTATCACAATCTGTTTTTCTTCCTAAGTGGAGATAATCGTTGATTTTTTTTTTTTCCAAAACAAGAGTTACATCCCTTCTGCGCGCATATTCTCAGAGTTGACCCTTTTCTCTCTGAAAGTCAATGGATAAATGATGACAAAAAAAAGATTAGAAATCCCGAGTCGTTTGTGGTACCCAATGCTTGAATCTTTTCAAAGAAGTATTCGTTGCACTCATGAATCGAAGCTAACTCATCACTTTCACTCTTTTTTTCTCCTCTCCCGCCCAGATCTATCGTAAATATTCAAAAGGATACCCAAACATTTTTGACTCTCAAGAAACGATAACAATGAACAGGTTTCGTATTACATTACTTTCATTTAGGAATCCCCTTAGGAAGTAACATCCGATGCTTGGCGCTCAAACCTCATCGATGTGATCTGTTGGTCTGGTAATCATTCAAGTGTGTGCCGCTTACCCACCTGCTTACCGAGTGTAGTAGAGCCAGATGCACACCTACGAAAGTAGTTACATGTTTCTCTATGCACCTCCGTAGAGTGCAATATCACTGTACTGCTTGGTAAATTGACAATAGAAAATGTTGCTGTTGACTGATTTTCTCTATCGTCATTTACAATACTTTTAATACTCAAAATCCTATACTGACTCAAAATTAAAAATAACACCTTTCATTTTCTGTGCAATTGCTCATCACCCACCTAAGAGTTCAAATCACCCACATATATATATATATATATATATATATATATATACACCCACATACATACATACACGCACATACATACATACATATATATATGTATATACATACATACATATATATATGTATATACATACATACACACGCACATATATATATATATATACATACATACATACATACACACGCACATATATATATATACATACATACATACATACACACGCACATATATATATATACATACATACATACATACACACGCACATATATATATATACATACATACATACATACACACGCACATACATATGTATATATATATATATATATATACATACATACACACACACGTACATACATATGTACATATATATATATATACATACATACATACATACACATGCAAACACATATATATATATATATATACATATATATATATATAATGTGTACTTTAGAGAGTGAGACAGACTCTGGAGTGAAGTTTTTGGTGGTAAGGTTTATTAATCCTTATATGTCATATATATATATATATATATAACACATGCACACGTACTTATATATATATACACACACGCATATATATATATATATACACACACGCATATATATATATATTCAATACAAATCAGGAATGCAACATAATATAATACAATATTCAATGTGTGATGGGTTCATTTCATAAAGTGCTTAATACATTAAAATTAGGCAAATTAAGAGAAGAGCTTAAAATATAATGGAGTAAAGATTCACTACACAAACATACTTATTGTTCTGCCCTGTTTGGGTTTAATCATATATATATATATATATATATATATATATATATATATATATATATATATATATATATATGAGCATATAGTTGTACTGAAATATAAGTAAATATACTGTTGCGAATTGTGTAACTGTACGATTGAATCATATGGGTATCTTTTAAATTCTATTTAAATGATTAGTTCTGTCTGGAATAATTGGCTGTTTGTTGAAGAGGCATCCACTCGGATAGTGTTATGGTTAGCATGTCTGCCTGACACTCAAATGGTAACCATAAAAACTTATAAGGATTAAGTCCTGGTTTCATCCTTGTGACTTGCAACAATCACCAAGTTTGTGCATTCAAAAGAAACCGGGACTTTATCCCCGGCCATTCATATTCCAATGAGAATCGTCTGTTAAAAGACGTATGCTTTACCTCCGAATGATACATATCTCCCACCCATTTATTTTGGGGTTTTCTTCTCTCTCTCTCTCTACCCACCACCCATTATACGCGGACCAGGTTGAAGGGACGTTAGCATTCATCCGATCATCTTCTATGACCACTTCTCAGTTATTGTGTAGTAAGCTACTAATTTGTCCACCAGCAGACCTTGAACACCTACCCACACTTTTTTTATTTTTTAGAAAATTTTTTTTTTATTTTTGGATTAAAGCTCCCTTATTTTGTTCACAAATACTGCTCGTATTGCTTTCTGAATTATTTTTTTTATTTTTTCTTATTTTTTCTTATTTTTTTTATCTTTCTTTCTCAAATGTTTGGTGCTACATGACCCATGTAGTTGTTAATATGCCAAAAATCATTGCAGGGATAAAAAGTTGCATTTGATGATAACTTTGTTGAGAAATGAGAGACGGTATGAGAAAATTCTGGAGCCATTTTGGAATGTGTGTGTGTGTGTGTGTGTTTCTTTGAAGGAAAAATTTAAAAGTATTATCGTCCTGAATTTGATTCAAAGATGGGGCTTTGAAGTAATGGAGAATTTCAACTGAGGCTGTTGAATGTTGGTTTGTGGGGGTCGATTATTTTTTTTTTTCTCCCTTTCTTCCTTTTCTCTTTCTTGCTCTTCTCTTTCCCCATTTTTTTCTCCATCTTTTTCTTCTTTTTCCCTTTCACCTTTTCTTTTTTTTTTTTCACTTCCTTTCTTTCTCCTTTTTCTCTTCTGCCTCCTCTTTCACCTTTTCTTTCTTTTTCGCTGTCTTTTTCTATTTTTCTTTATTTTTTCCTCTTTTGCTTTCTCTGTCATCTTTTTCTTTTCCTTCTCTTTCACCTTTCACCTTTCCCTTTTCTTTTTTTTTTACCTCTGCCTTTCTTTTCTTTTCTTCTTCTCTCCCTTATCTTTTCCTTCCCTTCGTCCTTCTTCTCCCCCTGCCTCTGATCCTTTGTTTTAATTTCAATTCAAACTGGAAATCAATATTTCTCTCTATATCGTATGACTTCTTTGCACCCACACAAGCATTTCACTTCAGCCCTTAACAGGACTAAATGTTATTAGGAATCTGTACGTCTCAAACACTATTTTTTCCCCTCTTCTGTCATTACAGAACTGATGTATAATTGTTATGGCTTGAGAAATACACTTCCTACCAAAAATAAACAACTTTTTTTTTTCATTGACTTTTTCTTTTCCCAAATGCTATGGTATTGTACTTTTTCTCACAGATTGTTTCATCTTTATACCCCAAGAGAATGATTCCAGTCACCCAGGGGATTCATAGGGTTGGGTCTGTTGCTGTGGAATCAGATGTTGGCTCTATGTTGCATTACCAACTTTTTCAGGAGAGAACTTCTTGGGGTTATGGTGCAGCTGCAAAAAGAAAAGTGTTGTGGACAGAAATATTCATGTTGTGGCGCTGGAGCATCAATACCAAACACGCTGTGTAGAAAAATCTGTCTATGAAATAGAAAATTGTTCATTCTTAATGTTGAATGAAAGAGAGGAAGAAATTTGTTTTCAAAACACAAAATGGTGCTGAAGTGAGACAAAAGATGTATATTGTGTGGATGGCAAGTGATGAGAAACGCGTAGATGATGACTCGATCTCAAGTTGATGTGTCTTTGCCACTGTCTTCCTCAGCCAAACTGAGAGTCCTTGTTCGTCACTGCTGGTCTGCCAGAATTAAAAGCTCTCTGCTTTCCTTTGTCTTTTCAGCCTCAATTAAATTTAGATTTCCCATTCTTGTCTCCTACTTGAGCCTCATTGACTAATTAAGATTTCAACCTTATCAAGCACTTTAGATGCCAGGATAATCGGATGCAGCACACACAGTATTCTCTTATATTCTCTAAATTATGGTTAACACTCAGTAGGCCAGACTAATCTTGAGTACTTTCAGAGAAAATACAAAGCTTTTTTTTTTTTTTTTTTTTTTTTTTTTTTTTGAGTCACCTGGATGCAATCTTGCTGTACCTACGAAAATGTGTATATATGTGTTCTGTCTGTAAACATTGAAACATTTATTATAGTGTGGAAAAAAAAGGTATACAATTTGTATATAAAAGTACACATCAAATAACATTTTACTCAGTTAATATCCGTCATTAAACATTCGTGCCAGCAGTGGTGTAATAAAAATTGAACTCATGAACTCATCTACATTCGTTGATAGCACTACATGTTTCGGTAAACCTACTCCATAGTCCTACCACTCTGTTACTGAAAAAGAACTTTCTGATATTCAGTTTACTCCTAGTAGCTTCCATCGTAAATGCAAGAACTCTCGGTCTCTTGTACTCTCTTTTGGTAAAGAGTAAATTACCAGTTCTAAACCATTTATAATCTTGCAAAGCTAAAGAGGCCCTATTCGTACTTTTCCAGGCTTAGTTTTGACACCTTGCTAATTCAATCATATATCATCATTACATTCGAGAGAATTATTGAAAAAAAAAAACCTCGCAAACATTGCTTTCACAGCCAAACAGGCTCTATTTATAGCTTTTTCGGCTTTGTTTCTACTCGTTACTCTTTCAATTATCTCTAAGTACATCGAAGAAAATTGTCAAAAACTTTCAAAACATTGCTTTCAAAGCTCTGTTTATAGCTGCTTGGGCTTGCTTTTGACCCTCTAACTCATCTATTATTACTACATTCAAATTAATAGATAAAGACCTTGAAAACGTCAGTTTTGAAGCTAAACATTCTCTGCCTGCACCTTTCCAGTCTTGCTTTTCATATCTAAATAGCTGCCTTACTAAATTCGGGAAAATTGTTGAAAAGCCTTGAAGACAAACGTTTCACGTCTCCCCAATCTCTCCTTTTATCAATGTCAACCCTGACTCTTGTAACATGTCTTCATATCTCATACTTTATAACTCTGATACTAATTCAGTTTCTCGTCTCTGGACTTTTTCTAAAAGATTTTTAAAATTTTTCTCTCAGTACGGCGACCAGGCTAGTACTCAGTTTTCAAGGTGCGGACGGACATGAGTCTTATAAAGAATGATTCCTTGTCTATATAAGTGAAAAAATGCTTAATCAGCCTTAATGCTGTTCGCCTTGACCTGTAAAGCATCCGACCATTTAATATAATTGAAAATAAAGAGATCGACCACACCCGATTGTAGCCAGTGGAATGCGAACGTTCTGAATGGCTGCCAAGATGGTGCATCCCTGTCTCCATGGTTGGAAATACACCTACTCATCACCGGGAGGCGACCGTAGAGTACAACGACCGAAACGTCGTGTTCAAAAATTGAACGAAGATGAGGATAAAAATTTGGGCAAAACTCTAACACTTGATAATAACGTTAGAAGAAATAGCCTATCTAGGGCAATGGCAACTTAGTCTCTGTGGAGTGCTCCTCTCGGGACCTCACACACTTATTCCAGCCTTCTATTCTTCGAAACAGCTTGAAAAGTCCTCTTTCTGGATTGCTTTCAATTATTTCGTCATATTCTCTTTAATCTCGATCATGGTATTAAATCTCCTTGGGGAAAGGCAGAGGCTGACAGGCCAGAGTAGTTGCTTTGCTACAAAAAAGTCATGTATCAGACCCGACAAATGGACAAGCCTAGTCACGGCGTTGTCGACTCAAAAAAAAATTGCGTTATTTCAACCTCGAAAAACACTGAATCGCCCTGAAAGGCAATTTTTTTTTTTTTTTAGCCATTTTGATAGCTAAAAATAGATTTGCCCTAAACGGCTAGGAAATAACTAAACATTGTCTTAAATTGCCTAAAATAGCGCTAAAAACAGCGAAACAAAGAACCTGCTAAATTTTGCGCGAAAAGCACTAAATCAACAACACTGTTTGGTCATTGTGAATGCAACGTGCAAAAGCTCGCTCAAGTGCGTCAGTGCCGACTGATTAACCTCACGATTGGGTGTCTGTTCATTCATGCGCAGGAAGGTTTCCTCTGATTAGTCAAGTTACATCAAGGCCGCTTGAAACCGCTTCTCGAGATATTCAGAATGACCGGATACTTTGAGGACAGACCTCGTATATACACTTCATACTGGGTCCCTATCTTACAACATACTCGACTTGCAACCATCCATCCATACGACCGAAATTGATGGTTATGAAAAATTATGTTTATATAATAGTTATACTTCTAAATTGAGAAAAAAATACAGTAAGTATGAGATTTTCTTGGGCGTACGTGTACATGAGAGCTGTATAACTACAAGAGTATATAAAAATTACTCTTGTACACACACAAACATACTGCGTAAACACCATAAATAATACTCCTGATTGTACGTGTGTATATAAGAGTGCACATAGGAGGGCAATTTTTGGATGTACATACATGAGTTGAAAAAAAATACTTGCCTGACATCTGGAGAATCTAGATGTTATTAATAACAAAATCAAAACTTCATTCTTAGAAGGGGTCAAGTGGAGTGCTAATGACAATTTTCAAGTCTGTGGACAAAATGGTATGGCCAGGAGTCCCGGAACATATGAACACATACGCCAATATAAAAAAAGTATTCACTATCTACGGTCGTTCAGTGTAAAAATTAGTGCAAGAAAAGATAGAATTACTCTTCAAGTAAATACCATAAACATCACTCTTGGTTGTACGATTGTGTGTGTGTGTATATATATATATATATATATATATATATATGAGATCATATAACAGTGTGCATAAGTATGTATTTGCAAAAATTACCCTCCTAAATTGAAAAAAAAAAAAGAATTATACGCAAATTGCCTAGCGTGGCCATGAAACAAAAAACAAATAATCGTTTTTTAAAAACGGAAGATTGTTAATATATAATAATAATAAAAATGGCGAAATGAAAATTTGTTCGAGTTACGACCAATCAGTCGGAACAGAACCTGGCCGTAAGTTGTATCTTGAAATAACAGCCATGGTTCTAACCGGAGAAGTTAATTAAACTTTCTTTCTTTTTTTATATAATTGAGAATAAATGTTACAACAAATGACGAGTAACGTAACACATAAAGCCTGTCTCAAAAATAATATACACAATTTAGTTATTAATAGCAGCTGTGATTCTCACCAGAAAGTTAAACACTTCCATGGTGATAAATAATAGATATGGTCAATCAATAGAAACCATTGAGTGGCCAACGTCATTTGGCAGCATCCCTTGTTGGGGGTGATGAATAAAAACACCGGAAAAAGGTGGGGAGAGCAGTTAATGAATAAGTTATTTCTCTCACTAACCAAGAGACAGACCTACAAACTGAGAAGTATGCAACGCACACATGAGAGAAACATGCTCAACCTCACATGGAGAGACCACAAGACAGCACAGTATGTAACAAAGAAAGCAGGAATCTGAGACATAGAATCTATTTGAAAACTTAAATGGCAATGGGCAGGCCATGTTGCAAGAATGAAAGACAACCGATGGACATCACGACTCTCAACATGGATCTCCAAAGGTCACATAAGAAATCGAGGCCGACAGAACACAAGATGGAGAGATGAACTAGACGAATTCAGGAAGTAATGGCTCCGCGACGCCCATGATAGAGAAATGTGACAAATCCTGGGGAAGGTCTATGTCTAACGACGGATGTTAGAAGACTGATGATGATGATGATGATAATGACCATTGAAAAAACAAAAAACAAAATAATACCCCAGAAAGCTGGCGGGCACGAACTAGGGACCAATTTAATATAAATTTACATTGTAAACTGAACCCCCACTGAAAACCTAGACGAGGGTGAGAAAAATTTTTTTTTCAAATTTTTTAACCATAATAAGGAGTAAATGATGAAATTTACAGCCCTCTAGCTCCTTTGATGCGGTTTGTACGTGTGATATATACATGCATAGCGAGCCGGACTAAGATGGAAACCCTCTTGACATTTTTTATGACAGTTTTGTTTTATGATTTTTAATATCAAATAAGATTAACTGTAGAATTGAGAATAAATGTTAGATTAAGTCATATTTGTTAAATCTCATAAAGAATGTCTCGAAAATGGTATACACAATTCGGTTATGGCAGCTGTGGTTCTCGACTAGAAGCTGAGCTCTTTGTTATTGATAAAAGAGCCTGTCTGCTGCGGGGTCAAACTCCACCCCTCCTTCTATTCTGACTAAAGATGATTAATACAACCTTTTATTGTATATTAGATAAATGAAAAATATATAAATTTTCTTAGTATACGTTGTATTTGAATGAAATTAGCTCTTACGGATATATAAATTAGGTTTCGTACGTGTGAGACTAGTTAGATTGGCTCAGTCGGTAAGAGTGCCCGGCTACCAATCATTTTGTCATGATTTGAAAACAGTATGAAAATAGTTAATTTTATAAATGTATTTATTCATTTAATTATTTATTAGAGTGAAATAAACCCTTGTGTATCTTTAACATATATTTTGGTACTTATGTAAGACTTGTATTTAGCTTGTCAATTTAGCTCAATCGATAATAGACCTTGCTACTAATCAGTTGGTCGGGATTTCAAATCGCAGTTGTGGAAGGTAGATTTTTTTTTCGCACTTCAATATTGCAAGGATTGTGATTGTGATTTTTTGTTACGATTAAAAAACAAAGTTAGCTCCAGGTTTGTACTAGATTTTGACCATTTTAGAACTATAAGTCTATGCAAATGAAATATCATCCCGACAAATATAAGGTGTTAATAACTTAAGAAGAAAATAGACCATGGTTGAAGATGACTGATCACGACACTCCCTGGAAGAAACTGCATTGGAGAAAGATCTTGTTAATGGAGACAATTCTCTCAACGTCGTCGCGCGTATACTGAACGAGAAAAAGATATTGTTCGAAAAATGCGACGTTGTATTAAAATTTTTGACAGCATTTGTCTACAATTGTTTTGGTAATAAAACTATTTGTTTCCAATTGAGTTTTCATGTTAATCCCTGTTGAAATGTCCGAAAGAAAGATTATGATTGCATGAAAATTAAAACGGAAAATATCGCCCAAAATGCAATATAATTCATTGGCAAATGAAAACGTTATATATATATATATATATATATATAATGGATTGTACACATTAGTTATAAACTCTATTTAGTCTGCTTTCTCTCTTTCTTGTACTTTTTTTGCCTCGAGAATTAATCTAAAAAAAAAAAGGAATAATAAGGCGTAGTGTTACGTAAAAAATACCTATTTCTTGCCCACTCTCTATATCGTATCCGTCTATCTTTACCAACGCTATGAACTGGTTTATGAAAAAAAACGCCGCCACTTTCTCTTTGGTTCACCTAATTCCTTGCTAACGCTGTTAACCGACTTTGAAAATCAGTCTTGACATAAAATTCTACCACGTGTTAAAAGCTGTCCACTTTAGTCGCGGTTAGCAAAGATAATACGACAAATCAAAGACTTGGCTACATAGGACGACCATTCCAGTTAATCAAAGTGGAGAACTTCCAGTTACTTTATGAATCGCTGGTTTGTCCTTTTCAAGAGTTTTCTCCTTTCATGCAGTTCCCTTATCTCAAGTACAATTCAGATGCCATGGAGAGAGTCCCGTAGAGAGCCACAAAGATCATTCTGAGGCTGGGATATCTATATCTTACACTGAAAGATTAAAACAACTTAATCTAGAGACCCTGGAATACAGATGAAAACGTCCTGATCAATTGGAAGTCTATTGAATTTGGAATAACATATATTTAGTGGATACTGGCGTTCATTTATCAAAATGTTTTCATAAAAAAATGCTGACTTTATCTATCTACAGTATAACCAGAGGAAACAGTCATAAACTACAAATTCACACCTCCACTGGTGGGAGAAAACTTTTCTTGGTGACAGTAGCAAACGCAAGGAACAGCGAAAGTAGTTTTGAAACTTAGAAAACTTAGGAACCTTTTTTATAAATGATATATTCTGGCAGGCTCTTATTTTTTTAGCATTTAGTTTTTAGACTGTAATCAATGAACTACAATAGTAGACAATTTTTACCTTTTAAAAATCATATTTTATTCAGAACAGTTTAAATTTATTTGAATACATATATGGTATAGGTTTGAGTAAAATATCAATTTTTTTTAATTGCTGTGCGATGGATAATGTTATTTCTGTCACAAGATTCGAAATGCCAGGTTTTGAAGGAACGTTGCTGCGAAACCCCAAACATTATCGATCGGACCACAAGGGGTACACAGGCCCCAGTTTTGAAACCACTGGCGCGAGTGAAAAGACTGCCAAAATCCATGAATATCAACTTTATCCCAAAATTATATTAATTCTGATATCGCCATACAAAAATTTTACTACGAATTCTCGTATTAGTTCAACCTACCCTCAAGATCAAATCGAATAAAGCTGGGTTATAAATGCAATTAATCGTCATCAGACTCTTGGTGTCCGTCGTTAAACATAGGCCCCCAACAAGATTTGCCAACCTCTCTATCGTGGGCGTCACGGAGCTAGTACTTTCTAAACTTGTCTACTTCGTCACGCCATCTTATATCATACCGGTCACAGCTTTGCATATGATCTCTTGGGATCCACGTTGTGAGTCGTGATGTCCAGCAGTTGTCTGACATTCTCGCCATTTGAATGTTCTAATGGATTCTATCATATGTCCGACTCCTGTTGTTTTTTCTCTCATATACTGAGCTGTCTTTTGATTCCTCTACGGGATGTTAAGCATGATTCTCTCCGGTGCGGTGGTTTCTCAGATTGAGGGTCAAGCTTCTGGTTAGGTTCCATGTTTCAGCTCCATAAGTGACTATCGAAAGGATACATTGGTTGTAAACCCTTCTTTTTTTGGACTAATGGGATTTTCTTGTCTTTGAAGCTTGGTAACTAGGAGAGATTCTTAATTGATGGCAAAAAAGCCTACTTGAAGTACAGAGTACATGTAAAGCATCGAGAGAGTGTGCGAGAGAGAGAGAGAGAGAGAGTCACTAAAAACTGGATGAAGATAAGTTCACTAATAAGGTCACCATGTAGGGAAGATAACTGTAAACAAAAATCCGGTATTCCCAACAGAAAAAGAATTAATCACTTCTCCCGTAACCCACTGCCCAACTTTCCACAAAATGTCTAATACATATGAAAACAAATCCCTGGATCCGCCCCAAAATGTGATTGTTTCTTTCCTCCAGGAAATTTAATCGAAATCCATTGATGACTTTTGGAGATATTGTGTGAACAAACGAGCGTGCAGACACCGTTTGAATACGTACACCTCCAACTTCGTCGGGAACGATAAATCAAAGAAGAAAAAAAACTTGTCTAAGTAGAAAATAATCAAACTTAAATAAGAATCAAATTTCGTGATTGTTACCTTTCTCGCGTTATATTCAAAACTTTCCCGTGGTAGATTTCGCCGCACTATATTTGTCTGGTGATTTTAAAAAAAATTTGAATCCATTAGGAACTTTTGGAGATATCACGTGGATAGACAGACAGACAGAAAGACAGACAGAAAGACAGACAGATGAGACCAAATACATATTCCTCTCGTCGGCTGAGGTAAATATAAACAGGGAAAGATATGTGTGTCTGAGTGAACGCAAGTAGACCCATTCATATTAACATGTGCACTCGTCGAAAGACTTCTTTGACAACTTATAAATATTTATGACAGCTACTTGACCAACGAGACACTGAAAGACAATCCCTTTGCCTCTCCCGATGTTAAAGACGAGAGGTACTGTTTTAGAGAAGTTTCTTGGATTCGGAAGAAATTCTACCCAGTTCCGTACAACAGCTGTCGCTCCTCGGTCAGCAACAAGAAATTGGAGTCTTAAAAAGAAGAAAAAAAAAGACACCCTTACAAAAGCGTTATGACAGAGGGGATAAAAAAATACAAACTATGTCAAGATTCTCGATTTTAAATGCCTTTAATGGATCTGAACAAAACAGACAGATCGGACGTCTTTGAAAGAAAAAAAATTAGCATGATACTATATTCGGGATAAACGCTCACAAATTGTACTGGACTGGTGACACGAATGTCAGTTCTGACGTGCCATAGGTTGTTCTTTTTGTTGTTGACATGCAATGGACTCCCCCCCCCCCCGCCCCAAAATGAAACCTAATTTCATTTTATTATCCTAAATTTATAAGTAATAATTTCTGGTTATGTTTTATCGAATTATATTTCATCAAAATCCTTGTTCTATGGATGTCTGCTCGGACAGAATAATAGTGTGACCATCTGCCTCACAATTCCTGGTATGAGCCAAGAAGAACCATCATTTCCCTGTGCACTCAGCAGCAAAGTGAGAACACGTTAAGCTGTGTGTTTAGGAGGAACTTGCACCCTGTCAAAGGAATGTTAATAAAAATAAAAATAAAAACTTGTAAGAATAAAATCCTGGTATCGACCGGACTGGAGACTTGCAAGGATCACTAAACTGATTCATACAACGGACACCAGGACTTCGTCACCGGCCTCTATACTTCTTAAGAAACTGGACGCTTTTGTCAGAACAATAGGCTACTTATCTTCGACTAATAATACACGTATACATGTATGTGGAATTCCATTAACAGGATTATGAAAAAAATTAAAATTTCAATACACCGTGCTAAAAAGGGTTCACCATCACTGGATTATACTGATTTTCGACCAAAAGTGTCAACATAGGTTTCTTTCAGTTTTCAAGCTGGTCTGACTGACTATGTATGTATGTATGTATGTATGTATGTATGTAGGTGAACTATCAAATAGCCACAGATGACAACATTTGTCACGTCTTTGTGGATTGGAATGCAAGCCGGCAGGACGACTGGATAGGCATGCTAGAGTATACAGTCTATAGAAATGGGACACCGAGTACCTGCGCCATGAGCTGAACAACCTTAGCCACCAAAGGTGGCGAAGAGTTCAATTCTTTTTTTTATATGTGCGTGTGTTTGTGTTTGTGTGTTCTAGCCATCTTGGCCATACCGTTTTGTCTACAGCACTCCGCTAGACCCCTTTTAAAAACAGTTTTTTTGATTTTTTTGAAAAAAAAAAAAAGAAGCTTTCTTAAGCTTTTGTGGGCCCTATTTTGACGGGTTTTGCAATGATATCTATATCCTCCAGAATCAACACGTTTCTTGACATTTTTTAAAAACTCTATTTTATACGTTTTCCAGCGGAAAATGCCAGTGGTGTCATAATAAGAATTAATTCTGACCATATCTATTCTTTGATTGATTTTTTTATATATGACTTCAAATTATGACGCTACGGTTGTTCAGTTACTGACTATGAGGGTAAGTTCTGTAGTGTGGCAATTTCGGACCAGGAATATTTTAATCCCGGGCTGGATTAAAAAGCCACATTCGTTTTTGGGATTGTTGAATGATTCTTAGGAGTGACATCATGTAATGGTCACTCTCGAAAACGAGGCAGAAGCCATCATCACGCGTAAAAGTCTCATGTATTGAGCTAGGGGTCTGGAAATTTGAACAATTACTCCTTATTATGTCTGGAAAAAAGACACCTTTTTTTTGTTTTTCCAAAATCCTCCATAAATACCTTTTCAGAGTGGAGGTGGGGTCCAGTTTGCAATATAAAACGTTTGGATTTAGTTAATTGTCTTCTCTATCTGGTAATGTGTCGTTTATAGTGCATAGTAAAATTCAACCCTGTGACGGTTAAAGACATTGCAGGACAATATAATCACTATGGAAGAATCGAAAATTTGCACCCAGATATTTTTATATTCTACAACTGTAAAAATAGGGGACGCGAGTCCAAATTTCGTCAGAAGCACTCATGCTGGTTATTCAATCAGACGAAAGGAAAACTTCTCAAAATAACTGTATATACTAGAATGTAAGTCGTTTTCTTTTACAAAAAAAAAAAATGCCTAAAGTTCGACTTAATGTTTGACTGATGTAAGGAGAAATTCTTCTTGGCGAGAGTAACGAATGCAAGGGACAGCCTGAGTGAAAAGGCGGTAATATCCGAGAATATCAATTTTAAAAAAACAAACAAACGAACCTTCATTCTTATGTCGGGTCAAATTTAAATACCACTTTTCTTATTAATTTAATCCCGTCCCAACTAAACTGAGGCTAGCTTAATGACGCCATTAAATGTTGCCGAGATAGCTTATTTCGAGTACATTCAAGTACATTTACAAACTGGTCAGTCAAAATTGGCCAATACTTTATCCTCTACGAAGTGTCGATAGTGGGCACAGTTTACATTAGCGAGCGATAAAGTCCGTTGTTATAACTCAATTCATTACAATGGTCTTCGTATGAAATGCTATGGAGGTAGTATACGGTGCGTATTGTGGAATATCCATCTAGAATCAGACAAATATTCAGGTAGATTCATCACTGATTACAAATTCACTTTTACGAACCGAAAACAGCGATCGATATGTTGAAAATGAAAGAAATTCATGTTACGGTGACAGCTTACCAAGTGCCATAAACGGTTTATTCATAAGAAGCGTGTATGTCTCATGACGCTGTTATGGCAAAATAACGGACTCGGCTCGTATCTGAGTCAGTCGATTTTTTTTTTCTGAAATTTAATGCTCGATTTTGAACTCGTCTTATATTCAAGGTCAACTTATATTCAAAAATATACGGTAAGTACAACAATAAACTGGGAATGGTGTAAAGAAGTGGTTCCGAAACTGTGGTCCAGGGACCCCGGGTGGTCCGTTAGATAATAGTTGGGGTCTGCACTCGGGAATTAAGATTGATACCATGAATTTAAATTTAGAAAACTAAGCACGACGACAAGTCTGGCGCCACATTGGACTCGTGGAGGCTTTCTATATTTAATGCAGCTATGAGCAAATATGCTTGATCGTAATCTTTTAGCATTATCAAACGATTTTATCTCTCCTTCTGAAAGATTTTTTCGATCTTGGGTTTAATTATAAACATTCGATAAGTGGTAGTTTCAAATCGCTAAAATTTGGGACCAGTTTTCTGATAAAGTGTGCCATTCCCAGAAATCGACGCAATGATTTTTTGAGTCGTTGGTTCGAAGGAATGCATCAAGTTCACTAGGTTTCTTGGTATAAGGTTTGAGACCTTCACTAGACATGTTGAAATTTGAGTAAGGAAACACCGAATATACAGTAAGCAAGGGATATCCTGAGATCATATTCATTCAAGATTTTTTAACATTTTATCAATAAACCCTTCAATTGAGTTTCTTCGTCAACTGAGGGTATCAGAATGTCATAGTTGTGTATGAATACACAATTGATATCGCAGAAAATGCTGCTTTTTTTAGATGACTTCTTTATGCTTCTTGTAGTTTGGGTTGAGAAATAAGTAGTGTGAAGAATGTAGGGAGAGACGAAGAATTTGGCTCCTTGTGGTATGGAGTTGGCAATGGCGTCACTTGAAGTGCGGAAGGAGAAAGGGAGATATACGAAAAAATTGCCCACGAAGTATGAACTTAGACGCAAAGATGAAACAAAGTAAAAAAGGATCACATACAAATATATGGATGGACAAATAAGACTTACATTTGATACAAAGACAAATGACGAATGAAAATGAAGTATATATATAAGAATAACATAAATATGATCGATCACGTAAAGAGATGAGAAAAGAAGAGAGAGCGAAAGATGGGAATTTTCTTGTCCATGAGGGTACTGGCGTCGGAGTCGAAGCGGAGATGCCTGGACTGCTTGTGAATCCGTATGGCTTGGATCGTACCAAGGGATACGTGGAAACCGGGTTCAGTGTGCGAGCCATACTGCCAAGTGTGCGCGGATTTGGGGTCTATTCTCTGACGCTGATAGACTCTACACGGACGGACCATGGAAGACAGAGAACATGGAGTTTTATCCATGCGTGCTTCCCGAAGTGAAGAAATTTAGGAAAAATTATTATTACTATCGGATAATAAGAAGCATTGCCATTTCATCCACGAGAGTGAGAGATGATACAAGTTTGGAGCATATGGTGAAGACACGGGGGCATAGATACGTAGCTGTGCGTACGTGTGATACCTCGACATCGGTTAAGTGAAATGGGCAAAGTTAGTACAGAAATAGGTCACGGTGGAAAAATGGTCAAGATCAGATCGGCCAGTGAGTCGGCGAAATGATAACAATCTTAGGGAGAAGGAAAGAGAAAGAGTAGCCGACAGCAAGGGCCGAGGCCACAAGCGTAACCAGCTCAGGATTCTGGTGATAGTGACCAATGGACCATGTGCGTCTAAGGCTTTTATTGGAATCGTGGCAGGAAGTGATGTTTTCGATATCTTGCTAAAAGAAGGGTTTCGTATTTAATTCCCAACTAAAAGTATAGGGGGCTCTATATTGTCATCATCTGTTGAAAGGTACTCAATGCATTCCGTAAACTGAAAGGTATCTAGTTATATTAAAACCGAACAAAAGGAGTTTTTGCCCACATCATCGGAGTTAATAGGCACTTAATGGTATGCTGATATTAAATTTAATAAGAAAAGCACTTTTCACTGTGTAATTTTGTTGATAACGAATTTATATTCAGGATTCGGTAACGATCTAGTTTTGAGATGTCGACAATCTCCGATCTTTCTGCACGTTCCGTCTGTTTTTAGTACCATTTGCAATGCAGAACTCCATCCAGATTTAGAAGAAGATATTATTGGGTGGCTAAAATATTAGCCTGCAAATAGATTGCCAGAATAGATCTATGATGAAAAATTCTAGAAAATAAAGTGTTCGCTGTTTAAATGCAAAAACAAAGTTGACACACAGATAGTTTGATTGTTAACAAACGCAGAAAAGGGGGATAAACGAAGATGATAATCAAAATTTTCAATTCTTGTAGGAATTAAGAAAGGAAGGATTGAGTTTCCTGTTGACACGAAATTGTTTGGAGAGATCTACCGCGATAAGGATGAGGTGTAAGGAAAAATGTAGAAAAAGGAATGTCACTTATAAAATGTAAGATAGCGTCTCGGAATGTACGGCAGTTTTTGGTCACCTAAACTATAGCCACTATGATGCTCTCTTTGGAAGTCCGTCCTAACTACGTAGAGACTGCTTAGCTTTGTCTCGACGTGTTCTTTGAGGTGAAGAAGGAAAGTTTCCTAAGAGAATAAGGATTTGAATATTTTGTATATGTAAAGGAGTCTATGTAAAAACTACGTGACTATAAAAACTATCCTAAGTAGAAAGCGAAAATGCGAGCTTATCACGAGGCTGTCCAAACAGAGGAAGAGAGACGGAGAGAAAGTTTGCCTCCAACATCTTGAATACCATAAAGATAATAATCAGTTATCTTATTGGTACTTCTGTATGACGTCAAAGAGCAAACAACAAAGAATTTACCGTTCCTTTAGCGTTCTTCACCGTGTGTTAGGAATCGCAGGTAGATCTCTGCCAAGGACAGATAACTCCAAATATATTGTTCAGTGCAAAAAAAAAGTGGGCTCTACCATATGACTCGAGCCTGCTGTAGTATTCTATATTCTTCATTTGTTATATCATATCTTCCAACCGATAACTGTCTTGTTTTTGAAAATGTGGGAGGGTTGCTGCCAGTTTCAACGCGATGAGAAACTTCCGCTTTTGTCGCATCTGCGTTGCAGGGAAATTAGGTTTGGATATTTCCCCCATAAGCACTTTTCACCGTGTAATTTTGTTGATAACGAATTTATATTCAGGATTCGGTAGCGATCAAGTTTTGAGATGTCGACAATCTCCGATCTTTCTGAAATTTACGAGTATGGTCTTCCATAGCAAAAATCGCCAAAAATATCAAATGACTCTGATAGTTTATAATAAGGAGAACTTTTTCGTTTAAAATGTTAAGAATATATTTTGATGGTTAAAAAAAAAGAAAAAGAAGAAATAATTTCCTGTATGTCTTCTTTTGAGCAAATTTGATCTAAAAAAAAAATACGTAAAATATCTTTTTCAAGTATTTTCAATATTTGGAAATACGTAATTTTATTATACATGATGTATTTTAATTATTCAACAGTCAAATGCATGTCCAAAAGGAACAGAAATTGGCCTCAAAAATGTATAACCAGCAACGTTATACCATTCCCCACACCACCACATGTTTAACGATAAAGGTCACCGTAGAATTTTTAAATAGTGAAAACATGGACGGTGGATAGATGAGACCTGTTTACTGCTTGCCGTCCATAATACGTTGTAATTCATGATTTAAAAAAAATCTTTTGAACAAAAATTCGGTCTTTTTTCATTCTATCAACAAAATAAAACTTAAAATTTCAAATGAGCTAAAAAAAATTCGTTTATATCGTTAGAAACATTTAGTGAATCGGTCATCGAAAAACACGAGAAAAAATAATACAATACATTGATGAATTGGTAAATCGTTGCAGTCCTAATACGTGTGCCTTATATTAGGAATCGAATAAATGTAATAAATACTTGACGATGAGAAGCTGAACGTGATAGAAGTTCAATAATTACTCTCTAAGAACTTGATACTAAAAATAGAGGTTCTTGATTTTTTTTTCAAGTTTCGAGATGACTGGCATAACGGATCGGATCGTAGATATAAAAATGTACTCGCCATCACGGTCAATAATAGAACAACCGTAATGTCAAAATTTGAAATCATGTAAAAAAGAAGAATTATTATGTTCTGGATAAATTCTATTTTTGGCGATTTCCTCTGAGATATATCTAAAATAGAGTAAAAACATCTAGAAAATCGAGATTTTACCCAATCTACATGTTATTAATTAACTGTTCCCGCCAGAATAAAGCCCCTCATAGGTCAAAAAAGCTTTTTTTTTTCCCAAAATTTGAAGAAAAAATCTAAAAGGGGTCTAATGGCAGACTGATGCCAATTTTCAAGTCTGTAGACAAAACGGTATGGCCAAAAGCATTGGAACAGACAAATACATAAACAAACATACAAAAATGTTTAAAAGAATTTTTGATGGTTACAGTGGTTCATCAAATAGATGAAGAAATCGCTTCTTTCGTTACATTTCTTGATCATTCAGTTGAAATTCTCTCAGATA
>OY735224.1:46804810-46947310 GCA_963457665.1 Thysanoteuthis rhombus | reverse complement strand
CCCTGCAAACTTTGAAGTATCAAAGAAGAAGAAGAAGAAGAGAAAGAGAGAGAGGGGGGAATAGACACATATCGAAGAAGTGAGAGAGAGAAATGAAAAAAATGAAAACTGAGATTCACTGTCGTCTGTCGCTTTTGAAAGAACTTATTAATCACTTTGGTAGCAGCAGACGACACAGCAAAATCGAATTCCCGCCACGCGACGGATTATTTTTTACTCCAAAAGAAACAAGTGTCAACTTAATAACGGTTTGTCTCCAACAATTTTTTGTTGATATATTTCTTTTCTTAGTTTTTGTCAGTAACTTTCAGAATAGTTATTGATATTCTAACCTTTTGGTCGGAAAATCTTCCTTTCATATTTGATGTTAAGGAAACGTTTCCGCCTATTCCACGGCCTTCATCGGGAGTAGTATCTAATATCCATAAAAAAAGGGAGCTGCTTTCTCCGGTGGTGCAAAGCAACAAAAAAATAAAAACGGTATCAAAAAATTTAAACATTAACCACAACGATTATGTATATATGTATGTATGTATGTATGTAAGTACATATCTCACGTACACTCCCTAACAAAGGAGCTTGAGGGCTAAAGTTTTCAACATTTACTTCTTTTCATATCTACAAAATGTCTGGAGATTTTCCCTGAATAGGTTCTTAGTGGAGTTTTCATCTTACAATGCAAGTTTTTGCCGAAGTGATCTCTTAGTTTTCGCCCGTTAGGGTTTTTTTTTGTTGAAAATTCCGACTTTTCAGTGATCACCGACCAACAAAACGTGAGGGAAATTCATTGATCATCCCTTTTCCCAATTTTTTAATTGATCATCCCAAACCCTTGCCCAGAAGATGTTTGGTACACGACGGTTCCTATTGAGTGACTAACCAGACCCACCGACTTATTTTCGTTTCTTATTTTTCTGCTCTCAATTTTCTGAAGGTTCACGACTTAAAAAACAAAAACCTCAACATTTTATTTGCACTTGCACCACAATTTTAGATACTGATTAATTTTTCTTTCACAGAGTTGTAGAACGTTATTAACAAGTTGAATATTCGGGGTAGAAAGATCTAATTTTGATGTTTGATTGAATATTAGAATTGAATTAATCGTGAATATATCTGAACACATACACACACACATATCTATACATCTATATCTATCTATCTATCTATCTATCTATATATATATATATATATATATATATATATATATATATATATATATAGAGAGAGAGAGAGAGAGAGAGAGAGAGAGAGAGAGATTATAAAGAAGGAATATATAATACGACATAGTAATTATAAACGCATTATTTTCATTTGAATCTCTATGCAAACGGACATCCCGTTTTTACACGGTGAATATGCCAGTTGGCATAGACAGTGTTGATAAAAAAAGCAATCACTGAATTAGGCTGTCGCTGGACGAAGGTTCGAATCCTGAAATATATATATATATATATATATATATATATATATATATATATATATATATCGCTGAAAGGGAGATGCTGTTCGATCAACACCGCAAGGGTGCCATGTTAATATAACCGTTTTGTTTTTAAAATACCCGAAACTGTTACATGGTAAATAACTGACGATCCAAACAAAAGACAATTTACACATTGTACCATAATAACAAAGTATAGGTAAAACATTTAAATTACACAGAAGTAAATTACATTAAAAAGAACACTGGAGAAAATTACATTAATTGTATTAACAGATATTTGGAAATAAGTGACTGGAGTGATACAAAAAAATCTTTTGAAAAAGTTTTTTAATCTCTCGTGTTTAAAGCTGTAAAGCCTTCTAGACTATATATATATATATATATATATATATATATATATATATATATATATATATATATGAATCATAGAGAGTGAGACAGACTCAGGAGTGAAAGTGTATGGAAGTTAGGTTTATCTATCCGTAAATGCTTTCATTAATGGTCTAGACACGTTTCAGGGGGTATTCCCATCTCCAGTAGTGTGTTCTCTGTGTGTGTGCTGTGTGTACCTTTAAAGGTTAAAAGTTTGATGTGGAACATGAGTCCACCATCAAGAGCTTTGCTTTGTGAGCAAAAAATGGTATCCCATCTGCTAGGGGCATCCTGTTATGTGAGAAAAAGTTCTGTCTGTGATATATATATATATATATATATATATATATATATATATATATATATGTATATATATATATATATATATATATATATATATATATATATATATTATAATAATAATTCATTGAGTGCAATGGAAATTAATTGACACTAGAAAACACGAAAGTTTAGGAAATAGGTCGTATCTATTTCCGTTACATGTTTCGAGAGAGGGTTTTATCTCATGGTCAAAGGTTAAATGGGGAGAATGATTATATTCGAATAACAAGGTTTGGTAAGGATGGGGAGATGATCGTGGGTTATGTTTGCATCATCCTCACCTCAATTGTATTTGATAATTTCAACTTAATAATTCAAGTATCCTAATTTCAAGTTTTTTCAAGTTATAACTCCACTCAAGCCGTTTCAACGTGAGATCAGACCTTTTGAGTTTTGATAGTTTCTTTGACGTAATCCTCATTGTTATGTCATAATACGAAGGTAAATTAATCAATATGATCATCATATTAGGAATAGTCCATTTTCCCCTTATTCCGAAATGGATATATAGTCCAAAAGAATTAATCATAGATGTGTGGTATCATCTTGAAAGTAAGATATGGACGGTGAATGAACAAGATGAGATTTTGGAGTTGAAACATTTATTTGGGTCTTCGTCTCCGTCTTCGCACCGGGTTGTTCAGCTCAACGGAAAGAATGATGCTACGTTGGAGCTGTTATCTATCGGTCGCAGCCACAATTTCTTTAATTGTTTATCTTTCTTGGGTTGCAAATAAAGTTTCAAAATGATATAGCACATATATATATATATATATATATATATATATATATATATAAACGAAGAATCTTCCTTTTCTTGTTTCCTTGTGAGTTTATGTTTTATAGACTCTTAAATGGTTGCATCTTACGAGCTGAAAATTTGCATTCAAGGGTAACTCAACCCTTGGATGAAGATCAAGGGACCTCCAGAGATCAATCTTAGGTCAATGTATTTTTAAAAGTGACAGTTGGGACTGAATCTCTAGAGGCTGCAAATTTGTGTACAAGGGTAACTCAATATCTGAGTGGACATAGGATTGGTGATACTGAACTCCTCCATGATGACTTCCAAAGGTTAATTTTAGGTCAGTTCAATTTTGGCATTTTCTGGAAAGGGCAATTCAGGGGCAAATCAATTTCGGTATTTTCAAATTTAAGGAAGACGGCTGCACCCTCCAGGCTGGAAGTTTGTATGCATGGGTTACTTTGCACCCCTCCTGATGAACATAAGTTAGGTGGGGCTGATTTGTTGTAACCTCTGAAGGTTAATTTAAGGTCAAGTCATTTCTGGTATTTTCAAAAAGGTCAAATCATTCATTTTCAAATCTAACCGATACAGGTGCATCGACGAGTTCCAAATTAGTGTAAAGTGTTAACTAATGAACATAGGATAGGTAGTACTGACCTCTGTTGACGAATAAAGAACAGATCATTTTAGACATTTTCAAAACTATGGAAGACGACTACACCCTACATCGGTAACATTTTGCATGTCGGTTACTTGACCCTCAAGTGAACATAGAATAGATGGCTTTAAAAGGTCAATTCAATGCCAGGTCTATTTTGGCATTTTCGACCCACCTGAAGGGTTGCGATCCCTACTTTGAGGAGCTCCGTGTTAGAATTAACTAGACAGCTTAGCTAAGCATAGTGATATTTTTCTGAAACAGGTTTGACGTAAGATACTTTTCTCCTGACTCCAGCAATCATTTTAGATTGTCACGTGTTCATTGTAGATTCGTATTTGTATGGAATCTCCTGTTATTCCCACTATCCATCGAGTCTCTTCTTGTAAGAATTCACGTTTTTGAACACGCTATATAATTAGGTTGACTATTCCATATCCTCAATCTGCAGACATTGAAACTATATTTTCATACATCCAGCCTGTCTCTCTGTTGGTACATTTTCTTGCTGTTTCTCTTGTTTTGTGTTCTTTGAATATTTTCTTTCCACTTTCTGATGTAACCACCAAACTTCTTGTCATAGTTTCCATTCATGATTCTATCTACTTCTATAATGCTCTCTCTTACTCTTCTATAGCAAAGAGTTGGTAGGATGATTTTATTTACTTCTATAACGTGCTCTCTTACTCTTCCATAGCAGTGTGTTGGTGGCTTCAGTTTACGTGGGCGCTCTTCATAAGTCAGATGACCTTACAATATTGATTACTTTATCATAAAATCAAGAAATGTAACTTCAAGCTAAATAAGATCTTCAGTTTTGACACTTTTCTTTTTAAATGAATTTGACAACTGATAGATATATGCCGCATGTGGGAGAATTTAGCCTGTGTATTATTTTCTGCGTCATCATACCATCAGGTTGAAACGCTATAAAATCGATTTTTAAAGTATTTAAAATTAAAAAAAAAATAATAGTATTCGCTTTAAACAATACTTACACTCTTTGAATTCTTATATGGAAAAGGGTAGCTAAAAGATTTTGTTTACCTTAATCAAACTATATATATATATAAATTGATAATTGAGTCATCCACAAACAGCTGTTATAAAACTCTTCAGTGTGGCTATAGACTATCCATTATCCTATCCAGTACCACGAGGTAGGATCGAAACCTTCGCTTCAGAGGCCGGCATTTTACCCCTGCCCTATGCAGTACTGGATGGTCAGCACGACTGATTTTAAGCGATATATTTACTTACACACAATTCCCCATGCACCAGAGTGCTCTATTCCAGAATTGGAAGAGCATCATTATATAGCTTATAATGAACGAGTTACCTTACTTAAAGAGTGCCGAACCCTGAGTAAGGGAGCGTTTATTATGATAATGATAAATTGGAGGAAATATCTAGTATTTCTGCAAGATGCAGGTATCATAAGTACCCGGGTGTAAAAAGAACGTTGTGACCTGAAACAAAATAATGAATGTAACACACACACAAAAAAAAAGAATAAATAAATAAAACGCAAAGACCTTACTTTGATAATAATTTTCGATCTGAAAGATAAGGTGGGCTTGGGGAAACATTTTGTGGCTTCGAAGGAAGCCAAAGTGATTCCAGTTAACGGTTCTTTGAAATTGTTATAGAATGTGTTTGTAGAAGTGAAACTATTTCTTACAAGTTCTGTGCGGTGATAGTTGATCTGTGAGTACCACAGATTTAGTAAATATTACTGCACGCTCTGGAAGACAGTAATGTGTTGTTCGTGTTTTAGATGCGCCTCGGAATGTAAAAGCTTTTTTAGTGTGAGTACAGGTGGGGGCAGCTGCCGCGAGGGCAGTGAAATTCCGTCCATCAATGAAGCGGGTCAGCGACTGTCGTACTAGCCATATCATACTGACTGTCTGGAACGGCGAGAGCCGAAATGCAAGTATGAGCTAGACTGCGTGTGTCTGAGGGGAAGAATCTGGGCGGGGGACATCGTATCGACGTCCCCCGCTCCAAGCTCCACCAAACACTTGTTTTAAAGGATCTCGGTTGACCTAAAAAGGAGGATTTTTTTAATCACAGGACTGCTTCATACTACGTCCGCATTTTGTCACACTGCTGCTGATTTTTTCCTCTCATTTAAGAGAGCGAAACTGTGCGTTTTTTTTCCATCAAAGTTTAGAGCTTCTTTTTGAACAGATTATGAAGGCCACATCAAAACCAACGTATACGCTGCAAATCAATCAACATAGCCAGGCTGAAGTGTTTTAATACAACGAAACAGCTGTCTGTGGATGACAATATATATATATATATATATATATATATATGTGTGTGTGTGTGTGTGTGTGTGTGTGTGTATGTGTGTGTGTGTGTGTGTGCTACTAATAAATCTTTTCTTTCGGGTGGGAAAAGTAATATTGACCCTAATCACTGGACTTTTATCGCTACCAATGTTTTTTCAGCGTGGGAAAGATACTGTTGACTCTAAATTGACTTGCAGAGCCCAAGGACATTTTTAACTAGAAGTTAAGTCTGGAATATAGTTCCTTTTTTACCAGAAATAAAATTCGGAATATAGTTTCTTTCTTTTTTTACCAGAAATAAAATTCGGAATATAGTTTCTTTTACTAGAAGAAATAGAGAGAGGGATATATTTTTTCTCCCAGAAATAAGGTTTGGAATATAATTTCTTTTTTTACTAGTTTGGAACATAGAATCCTTTTTACAAAAATGAATGTTAGGAATATAGTTTCTTTTTTGACAGAAATAAAAATGAGAATATAGTTTCTTTTTTTACAAGAAATAAATTTGGGAATATCGTTGTGTTTTTTTTAATACCAGAAATAGAATTGGGAATATAGTTTTTTTCCTTTTTCATCAGAAATAAAGTTGGGGATATTGTTTTTTTCTTCGTGCAAGAAATAAAATTGGGAATATATAGTTCTTTTCCTTTGACTTGTCTGGTTCTACTAAAAATTGAATTACCGCTAGCAGAGCTCTTCAGGGGCACATTACTCTCTTCACGGCCTGCCTCGAAATGATCTTCCGAAACCTGGACTGGGAAAATAGAGGAATCAAAATAGACGGCGAATATCTGAGCAATCTCAGATTTGTAGACGACATCGTCGTTTTTGCAGAGAACCTACACGACCTCCAAATAATGCTAGATGAACTAAACGAAGAAAGCAAAAAATAAAAAATAAAAAAATATGGCCTATACATGAACTTCAGTAAAACGAAAATCATGTGCAACAATCACATTGAGAATAAGGACATATCTATCAAAATCGAAGATGCAAAACTAGAGAAAGTAGACCACTACATCTACTCAGGACAGCGAATCTCTGTGAAACCCACAAAAGAAGAATAAATCAAGCGAAGAATAACCCTAATATGGCAAACTTTCGGCAGAGCAACAGGACGATCCCAATAAACCTAAAAAGAAGAGTATACAACCAATATATCCTCCCTATAGTCACAAATGGAGCTGAAACATGGAACCTAACCAAGAGACAGACCGGCAAACTGAGAAGCATGCAGCGTGCATATGAGAGAATCATGCTCAATCTCACATGAAGAGATCACAAGACAGCACAATATATCAGAGAGAAAACGGAGGTCTGAAACATCATAGAACCTATAAGAAAACTCAAATGGCAATGGGCAGGCCATGTTGCAAGAATGAAAGACAACCGATGGACATCAAAACTCACTGGACGGATCCTCAGAGACCACATGCGAAACCGAGGCTGACAAAATACAAGATGGAGAGATGAACGAGACAAAGTCAGAAAATACTGGCTCTGCGACGCCTATGATAGATAAATGAGGTGGATCCTGGGGAAGGTCTATGTCCAACGACGGACGTTAAAAGATTTATGATAATGATGATGATGATCTCTACGGATCATTGTGACATGCAAACCACTCCCCCATCCCAAAGTGATTGACTGCAGTGTGGTCGTAACTGGTGGAACAAAACTGCTCAATTATCATGAATGTGATAGCTACTCAAGTTGGGTAATTCATATGGTGAGTCATTTTCAAATTTAAACGAACATGTTGGCCCGAGCACGCCATCGGCTCGATAGGTGCCAAAAGCGTTACTCGAAAATCAGCAAGCTCAAAGAGCTGACCTTTCCATTAGTTTTTAGATGTGTCCACACATCTCTATAAGACGCTTTTCGATCGGTCGGTCGGTCGGTCGGTCGGTCTGTGTGTTAGTCAATCGGTCGGTCCCAGTCATGTTAACTAACAGAAATAGTAAGAAAGGAGGTTTGTGTTCTATTTACTGGCTTCTATGACCTCATAAGAGGTATGACGCCACGATTACCATTGGAAACGATAGTTTTTTGGCTTGAGATCAGCAGCTGCTGTCACAGTTGACTATTTAAATTTTCATACGAAAACACGTTAGTTTGTAATCAGCAGCAGCTGTTGTACTTCATGATTTCAATAATTTGATAAATGATAAATAAAAAAATTCAAGTTTTAAAGAAATAACTTCGACTAGCTCGGGGCAGTAATTGATTACTAAAAGTCTTTGCAAAAATGGCTAAAATTAGCCAAAAGTCCCACCTTCAGCTAACCTTATAGCTAAATAAGTTTTATATACTCATTCTAAGCCCACATATCAAAAAATACGTACTCTAAAACGTCAGAACAAATTATTAACAAACATTTGGGCGAACCATCTTCAGCTCTTATATTTCCCTCCTCTACTATTACCACAACTAGTAATGCTACTGCTACTTCGTTTAGAATCCCTTCGGAATAGGTTTTCTGTTATTCTCGCAACATGTAGCGTGTTTTGTGTGTGTGTGTGTGTGTGTGTGTGTGTGTGTGTACCTTTCAGTGGTTAGAAGTTTTATGTAGAAAATAAATTTATCCTCAGATGCTTTGCTTTGGAATTAAAAATTGGAATCAATTCCTTTAGGGTCATGCTATTTAATCACTGTCCCAGCACAGCAATATTTGACACAAGGTCGGGCTTAACGTGAGAAGAAATAGGAGCAAACATTCCAAAAATGGCTTTAGCCGACGCAGCTACGGTTGAAAAGCGCATCGTAATGGCTAGACAACGTCCGTCACGAAAGCGTCCACCAGGGGACCTGCTCCTTTAAGTGCAATGGAGCACTGCTGCCCCGGGGTAACGGATTCCCCGCCGCTGGGCCGAGTAATAATGGGAGAGCCCAAGGATGAGTCCAAGGGCTCCCCGAAGAGCGTAGCAAAGCGCAGCCTTTAGGGTCATCCTGACGTGTGAGACTTAGTACTGTCCGTGATGAAGTCTGTGCTTGTGTGTGGTAATATGTGATAGTAGCAGCAGTAGTGAGTCTTGGAGAGGTCATAGGGTGTCAGGGTTGAAGGGTAATGGTTTAGTATTGGATTGTGTGGGTATATCAGTCGTTATAAGTCGACTGCTGGATAAAGGCCTTTCCTGTCTCCTTATGTACAAGTACCTTTATTTTCATCCTATTCGGATAGCCCACATTGAGCGAGTGTACGAAGCATTGTTAAGGTCGCTGAAAGAACATTCTCTAACTATTCAATCTCAAATAAAAATGCCTCTATGGAGATCTCTGTAAACAATTTACATTAGAAATACGTATTCAACATTAAAATATACATCAATTCAAGTAACAACAACAAAAAAAACAAAAGCAAACGTGTCGAACTCAATAAAAAGACTGCAAGCCTTCCTGTACAGAGAAATATCCCCGAGGCACAATTTAATTATTTTTTCTGAAATCTTCTGTATATTTCAACATCAGATAACTTTTATGAGCTGAATCAAATGATCGGTGTTTATTCTTCAGATGACCTCAATAAATATATACTCTATACTGTATTTGTGGAATTTGTTAACTCATTTAATGTAGGTCCTATTTGTTTATCTAAACATTTGCATTTGTTTTTATTTCGATTATGAACTCTACGTCCATATTCATACATGGTGAGCGTAGAATCTCTGTCCCCAAAAAAAAAACATCGTGGCGAGTAGCGACGTTCTTCTTCCTCAAATGTTATCGTGACATCACAGCATGTGGCAGTAAAATCAAACACATGGGACAGATTCCTCCGTCCTTAGTAACTACAGCTATCTTCTCGCTACACAGAAACAACTACCATTACTATTTTCCCTACATAATATAGAATCTGTTAGCTACAAATCCTATCTATTAAAGCTTCCTTTACATTAAAATATTTGAGTTTGAAAGGGAAAAGATTACAAAAAAGGTAGAAAATGTACTTTTTCCGACAACAATCGATTTAACGGGTATTTGTTTATTATAGAGAAATCGATAGATAATTTGACAGAAATAATCATAAATGCGATATATTACTTTGAAACCCTATTTGAAATGATATCCCACTATTACAAGGTGATTGTATCATTCTGCCTAGACATCGTAAAAAGAATAATAATAAAAGAAAGTTCGGCTGCTGCAGATATCGAACTAATGACAGACAGGTAACTGCTTTAATGTAACGTTGCTGTTATCATTGAGCAAAACAGACACTGGCAATGCGAAAGCCTAAATAAATCTTCAAATTCTCGTTTTTGTTAATTCACCGTCTGTATCTGCTCTATTTGTTTCTCAATGTGGACAATTATATTATTAAGAAATGGATATATAACCCGACAGAAATGATGCGTTACATATTTTCTTGAAACTCTAGAAGAAATGAACTCCCCTTATTAAACAGTGAATGTATATTTTGGCCTCGATAACATAATTGTCTCCGTTGGAAAACAAATGTCTCCAATTGTTTATTCTATTTACACTGTCTAGGCCAAATGATACATTCACTTTTTTTTACTTTGGTGCAAACACTGATCGTCAGTGGTAATGAGGAATACGAAACTAAGAAGTACTCACAGAGCTGAGGTCATGCACAAACTAAAATCTGAATGAAAATAAAAAAGATTGAAAACGAGGGAGAGATTTTCGAATATTCTGATACTGGGGTACTTCCGTTAAAATCTTAATCTAACTTTTTTTACAACTTTTCCTTTTTATCCTCTTCTCCTGGAAAATAATAAAACATATCTAAAAACAGATTCATGGATTTTCTTTCCCCAAATTTGATCAATTCTTCCGTAGCTTCCGTAATCCACCCTTCCACAAAATATCATTGAAATTCATTGGGAACTTTTGGAGACATTGTGTGGTCAAACAGATAAACACAACTGGGGTATACATCTCTTTCCAACTTCGTTTTTCAACAACCAATTCACTTCAACATATGGTGTATTACTGTCGATTGAAATACTGTAATCAAATCCTTATTTTCCTTGCTTCAGCGTTTATCTTGAAATAATTCGTCAGTTCGAATTCAACAAATCAATGAAAAATATACTGAAATTAGTAAAATAATTGCCCATTTGAAAACAGGTGACAAAATATATAGGAGCAATTATAGTTGGTGATTCGTAATTTATGTGAGAGTCGTTCGTTTAGAATCAGAAGAGAATTTTCGAGTATCGTTTTAAATAATGATACATGAAGTGAGGCACAGTCTCTATATTTGTTTAATAAGAATCTCAATTTTATTCCCATAAAATGCTCGCTGTCACACAAAGCACAATATAATTATATAATTATGATTGATCGATTGCGTATAGAGTGAGGTAATCATATATCACTTTAAATTTCCCGTCCAAATTGACGTCTGCTTAAATGAATACGATAAAATGAGAGCAGTAAAATGAGAGCGGAGTTATCTCCCTTGACTGTCCTCTTCCGAATGCAAATTAACCTAGAAAGTGAATTAACTTGAAGATGAACTTAAATAAACACTCAGCGTATACCTCTAGCAACACCATTTTCAAGGATGTATGTGTGTGTGTGTATGAAGGGGTAATGGGGGTACTGATACGACCGAAAATTTAATCACTCCTTCTATAGTCCAGTGTCCAACCTTCCACGGGATGTTGTTGAAATTCATCGAGAACTTTTGGAGATATCGTTTGGAAAAAAAAATGAACTTTCGTCGATATTTCGTGTTGTGGATAAATAACTACGACGTAAGAGAAGTAATTGGGCTTGGATCCACCCGAGGATTCAATCACTTCTTTAGTTGCCTATTGCACTTCTCTCCACAAAATTAGATTGAAATATCAAGGAGAACCTCTGGAGATACTGTATGAAAAGTCACAAGCGAATACGTAAACACATGAAGAAAATAAAAAAAACTCAATGAAAAGAAATTCCTGGATGCACTCCGAATCTCTCTCTTTTGAGGGTTCCATGGAGATTTGTTGTCTCAAGTAGATGTAGTGGTCTACAATCTCCAGTTCTGTGTCCTCGATTTTGATCTTAATGCGCATAATTCAAAATGTTCAGCTAAATACAGTTGTCTCCAGGAATAAAATTTCTATGATCTAAAACGTTTTGTTTTAGATTATAGAAATATCGTCATTTATTACTCAAATAAATGTAAAGGAAAAAAAAGGAAAATATCTCTCTATCAAATGAAAATTCCTGGATCCACTCCCAAATTTAGTCATGTGTTCTGGAGCTAATTACCCATCCTTTAACATTGAGAACTTTTGGAGGTATTGTGAGGACAGACATCAAATTTTAGTAATATCATTATATCGAGACGTAAGGCATATAAATCTGTGTGGATTCGCCCCCAAATCTAATCAGTTCCTTTGTATTGTCCATCCTTTCACAATATACATTGAAATCCATTGAGAACTATTGGTGATATCGTGTGAACAGTCACGTGCGTATACATAAATGTAATTGAAATAAACAGGAAAAAATATCTTTCAATCGAAAAATAATTTCTGGATCGACCCTATGTTTAACAAATTTAACCATCTCTTTCATACCCCCTTGACCACCCTTCAACTTTCATTGAAATGAATGGGTTATTTTTGCAGATAGCTTTTGAACAAACGTGAATACAGACGGAGAGGTGCAAGCGAATGCATATACCTCTCAAACTTCGCTGGCAGAGGTAATGATAAATAGCCGTACCTCGCATTTATGAATCACCACTTGCATGTTTTAAAACTATTCATCTGAAATTATCTGTAGAAAGATCTACCAAAAATGATGTTTAAAAAATAGATCTTTTATCTGAAATTATCTAAAAGAATACCAGCACAAGATTTGGGCATTATCGGTCCAGAATGACCGTAGGAACCCCAAAGAGCGCTCTTTTGAAAAAGAAATCAAGAAAACTTGTTTTTAGAGGGTGCTTAGTGGTTTATTCAACTAATGTTAGTATTCTTTTTCGTGATTCTAGCCCTCCAGATATAACCAGAAATTGGGAAATAAGTGACAGAAGTGACACAAAGGAAATTTGAGAAAGTTTTTCTGTTTTGTGTTCAAAGCTGTAAAGCCCCCCTCTCTCTGTCTCTCTGTCTCTGTCTCTGTCTGTCTCTGTCTCTGTGTCTCTCTCTCTCTCTCTCTCTCTCTCTCTCTCTCTCTCTATATATATATATATATATATATATATATATATATATATTGAAGACAAAACAGGAATATGTATTTGTGGAAGAATTCTTTTTTATTTAATTTTATTCTGTTAGATTGATATAATTCTATTATATACATTTCTGTATTCACATCTTTACTTGTACATTCACAATTTAAGATTGTTTATCGAAAGGTTTAAGATACAAGATTTATGTTTCGGGGGGACTGGAAGGGTTCGGGGTAGGTCAGCAAAACATTTCTCTTCACTTTTGACCCCTAAAAGGTGGAAAGTCTTCCTTCGCTTTTGACCTCTCAAAACGGGAAAAGCCCCCCTTCACTTTTGATTCCTTCAAGGAAAGGAAGAATCTCTGCTCTTCTTTGACCCGTAAAGAGGGAAAAGTCTCTCTTCACTTTTGACCCCTTTAAGGTGAGAAGGTTTCATTTCTCATTTGACTTCATGAAGCAAAGAAGTCCCCTTTCACTTTTGACCCTTTGAAGGAGGGGAAAAAGTCCCCCTTCTTTATTTTTGACCCCTTAAAGGTGAAAAGGTTTCAGTTTTCATTTGACTACATGAAGTGGGGAAGTCTCTTTTCACTTTTAACCACTTAGAAGAGGAAAAAAATCTCCTTTCACCTTTGAATCCTCAAACAGGAAAACGTCTCCCTTCACTTTTCAGGTGGAAAAGTTTAATTTCACGTTTAACCCCTAAGAAGAGGGAAGTTTCCATTCATTTTGACCCCTTGAAGAGTCATACATAAAAATATGAAATCAGACGTTATATGTTTGTATATACACATTTTGGCAGAGATTATGGTTCCGCTTTGTTATCATAGTTACTTGTAGATAAAACCGTTAAAAATATTTTTTATCAAACCTTTTTGCTTTAAACTTTAAAACTTTCCCTTAGAACCACTCAGTATGGGTACCAAATCTACTTGAGCCACGCCCTTATTTTGGGTGGTTTCTATAGCGTGACAGACTAATAGACACACACATAGATAGTCTGACAGTATGGCACCACACGCTTATATACACCAAAGAAAATGATAACTTCCTCTTCAAACTCGGTTTGTAAAAAAAGAAAAATGTGTTGACAGGAACGAAATGAAACTATAAATGTCTTCACTAAATATATGTTGACTTTTAACTAATGTTAGTGTTTTCTTCAAATTCATCTCAATACAGACCGAATCCTCAATTAGATCTGCATTTTTATGATTAATGTATTGGAAACCGTCAACAAAAACTGTCACTTAAACTGCCAAACATAGGTTCTTCTCAGTTTTTAAGCTGGTCAGGCTGGCTGGATATTCATGTATGTCTGTATGTATCTCGTACATAGACCGCATCAAAGTAGCCAGAGGGCTGAAAATTTGAACATCTACTCCTTTTTATGACTAAAAAAAACAACTTTTTTTTTGTTGTTATTTCTTAAATCCACCCAAGTAGTTTTTTTAGTGTGTGTGTGCGGGATTGGGTCAGTCTGCATTGTATTTTTATGTTTAATTGATCCCTCAGTTTGTGCCCGCTAATTTTCTTGTTTGTTTGTTTTTTTTAATTTGAGCTTTTCTCAGTGGTCACTGCCCAGAAAAAAAGCGAGGAAAGAAACACCCATTTTTACATTTTTTTTTTTTGATTGATTACCCCCAACATGGCACGCTTGCTAAGATACACTGGTAATGTGACGGTTTCTTTTGAGTGACTAACTAGACTCGAATTCATCTTTTATTTTTTCAATGCAAACAAGTCCTGTCAAAACTAAAAAGCACCCAGAGGACGAATACCTCTTCCAACGCCATTGTCACTAAAAACTCAATGAAAATAAGTATTGTGTGGACAGACAGACAAGCAGGCAGACAGATAAACGGAATCGAATGAATTCATATATTTCTATTTTTGTTGATGGGAACGGAATTATATATGTATTTACAAAACATGAGTTGAGTTTTCACCTATGAGCGTATGGGAACTCTTCGGTTAAGGAGAGCAAAAGGCTTGATTCGCCTGGAATTTTACGCGTTTATTTTTTTTGTTTTTTTTTCTCGAATTACTCTTATTTACCCGAAATTTTACGTGTTTTCGTCCGATTTTGTACTTATTCGCCCGAAACTTGACACTATTTTGCCCGGATGAGAGGCAGTTGCCCTTGGCTCCCCTTGTTCCCCCCTATTCCCCCTATGCGTGTGTATGTGTTTGGCATCAGATAATATCATCTCCTCCCATTTTCCACTCATGAAAACGTCTTTCTTCATCAAGTTCTTGTATATACGAATCTTTATATTAATGGTTAATCTTTCATCTGATATTTTTAAAAAAGTCTTTCAATTTCAAACACGCATTGTTGAAATAAAGCTTCCGGCAGAGAAACATTGCTCTAGATAAATGTCCTGGCTTAGGGATTGCGAATTTCTTCTAGGGATACTTGGCATATAAATGTTACCTGTAAAGGGTATGCAGGATTTTACACAATATTGCATCTTATGTAATTGGGTGAAAAACCCATAGTTCATACCAACAATGATTCGGTCTCTACGGATCGTTCCAGATATAAAGACAGCATTATTAACCCATTGGTGGTGCGACAAGGGAAGTAACTGAGTCTGAGAACAATTTGAAGTGTAGAAAATATGTATAATCATTAGAATTTTGAGTTCTTTTTGATATTTACTATACTTTATTTAGCTCATTTTTTTATTTAGTGATTAACTATCGAAGAAAATAGACGTACATTTTGAAGCTATTAGAAACCAACAGGTTCAAACAGATGTAATCAAAATGTGATTATTTGTTTGGTTATCTATTACAAGTTTATATGCGTAAAAAAAATTCAGTGATATATTTACATTTTTAAGAGATAATTTGAACTCGTTCCAGTGGAAAAGACCATTGTTCCGAATGGTGGATAGGAGATATATTTTTATTAGCCAAATAGCTACCTTTGAGATGAGGTGTCCATTGTTACGATTGGAGAAACGAACAGAACGAATCCCACTATTTATTATACAAGCAGATTTGTTTTGAGTCTGACGATTAAAGAAAACGTGTACGTTTCGAAACTCGAAGAGTACAACGTTTTTTTTTCTTTCAAACGATCTGCTATTAACTACCATAGTATAATAATGGAAAGTACTAATAAAAATGTAATTTAATACACCTGAGGATTAGTAACATAGGAGTCTGTGAAGTTCAAGGGGTATTACCCCAACCCAACTCACCAATAATATGCCCTCCTGATTATTTTCAGAGGAATACTGGGGTCCATTTTAGAAAAAAAACTGTTCTGAACTGAAAAGTCCCAGAATTATTCAAGTAAACTGAAAAATGGAATTAAGACGTTCATTATTTCGTGAGGGAATAAGCAGTTCTAGCTCCTGAAATAATGTGACACCATCGTGAAAGTTAAAAGGAAATCTGCCTATATTGATGAATATGAGCGTCTGCATCATAACACAGATATAAAATAAGAGAACAAAAAATGATTTTTAAAAAATGGCTTGAGCGTAAATTTATCTACATGTCTTAGACATACGGAGGTTTGGTAAACCATTTCCATAAAGAGAATATTATTTTTTTAAAACCCTTGTTGAAAAATGTAACAGGAGTAATATCAATAACATGGGTTCTTGCAATTAAATTCGAATAAATAGGATTCTACCAACCACTAGTAAGCACAGCATAGAACTAGATGATATACATTAAAAATTTGAAAAAATATATATATATACCTCTGGTGAAAGATTAATATTGATGAACTAAGAATGACTATACTCACTGGGAAATAAAGTAAAATTAGACCAACCGTTTAACAAACTGTAGTATATGGTTATCATAATTGAGTTTATATTGGAAAAACAGACTTGAAAAATGAAAATAATGTATAAGTTCCTAGAAGGTTTTGATCTAAGATTTTGATCCTTAAAACAAATCACTGAAGTTAGATCACAAGAGAAGAGCCCAATAGAAGTAAATAAAGAAAGACTCATAACAAGATAACGCTCAAAGCACCACGAAGATTGCCGAAAGACTTGACATCCCACACTAATCCTCCTACGAGAACACTTTGAGTCATAGTTAGAATAAGAGTTATATGATATCTTTCTTAATATCCTTGGCCATACTTCTTGATGATTGTCAAGTTTTTATCCCCTAAGACTAAAAGAAATTGTTCGGGTGAGGGTAGTTTGATCATTTAGATCAATCGATATCCACCCCTTATGCTATTGGTTAAAAAGTAGTCGAGTAAATCCACATCTCTTCACAAAAGCCGCGAAATGTGAAGGCAAATCCCTAATATACACCGGATATTTTAGAGCCGTCGCAGAAAAGGGGAAGACCTGCAAAAAGACAGACCTGCGAACTGAGAACCATGCAGCGTGCACAGGTGAGAATCATGCTCAACATTACATGGATAGATTACAAGACAACACAGTATATCAGGGAGAAAACGGGAGTCCGAGACATCATAGAATCTATCAAAAAACTTAAATGGCAATCAGCAAGTCATGTCGTAAGAATGGCAGACAACCAATGGACATCATGACTCACAACATAGATCTCCAGAGATCAGATGCGGAACCGAGGCCAACAGAATACAAGATGGGGAGATTAACTAAACAAATTCAGAAAATCCTGGCTGTGCAACTCCCATGATGGAGAATTATGGTGGATCCTGGGAAGGCTTATGTCCAACGACGGATGATAAAAGATTAATGATGATGATGAGTAAATAAGGTGAGAGAGTTGAAACACAAGTTATAATTTTCTAACCTAGAGCAGATAGCATCCCAGAAGTATTCAAGTAAACTGAAAAATAGAATTAAGACGTTCATTGTGTCGTAAGGGAATAAGTAGTTTTAGCTCCTGAAATAATGTGTAAAAGAAGAAAAACTGCCAATATTGATGAATATGAGCGTCTGCACCTTAAATCTAAAACACAAAATACAGATGTGAAATAAGGAAACGAAAAATGATTTTTAAAAATGTCCCGTGCGTAAATTTATCTACAAAGGTGGCTTCGAGAGATTTAGTGGCATAGGGCAATTCACCTCCACTGTCAGAGGGGGTAGGAAACTAAAGGAAAAGACGAACTCTTTCGTTTACTTTCAGCATCTGAACCAAAGCATTCCAATCGCAAACTAACCCAAGTTTAGACATATTCAATTAAAGGAGACTAATTTGAGTTAAACAGTAAGATTGAACTAATTTGCAAACAACTAGAAACTGATCAAAACCTTAAAAAATCATCAATGATATAATTATAGCAGATGATAGTAAAATGGGATTAGTAATATGGTTATCTGTGTCGTTATATAAACATAACATAAAGCGTAAAACCCTGCCTGAAAGAAAGAAATTCTAACACGGAGAGGAAAGGACAAGCCTAACTTCGCGCCTCGCAAGAGGGACCCACATATATTCTTTTTACAAGATAATCATCTTTATTACTCAGGCTTAGAAACACTCACTTTGCATTAAGGTTTATTAGCTATCAAAATTTAATGAATCAACAAAACAAGAAAATACGAATAACGCCAAATCGTTAAAAATACAACTGAATTTTATCGTTAGTTAGAACTGAAGCAAAATAGCCCTTAGAACAACCTCTTACTGTAGGAATCAGTGGTTCGTAAAAATTGCTATAATTATTTTCATACTATTCCCTGAGGCTGCTTTCACTGAACAATTTGAACACTTGCACTAAATCCTTACATAAGTTTGAAGAGATGATTTCGGGCGTTAAAATACACGAAAACTCGCTAGAATGAACGGGGAAAAGACTTAACAAAAATCAGGTAGGATGATCATACAGCTTCGTTTGGTAGTCCAAGAGGTATGTGAGAGTTCGTTCGTATACATACATGGTAGTCATGGTTAGAATCGTTATACCTTAGAAAACCTTAAAACCTGGTTGGATGATTGTAGTATACGTTGTTTAAAAGTAAATGGGCTGGTCATTCTCAAAATCCGAAGTAAACAATAGACGGCTGATTGCTGAAGAGTGCGATAGGCACGAAATGATCACATTCACTGAGTATGTATTCTAGTGAATATCATCTTTTCTTATAACCCTACGTTGAAGCATCGACCCAATCGATTGCAGGTTCGATTCTTGCATCAGCCCTATTTTCTTTAATTGTTTATTTTTTACACTGTCGAGGCCAAATGATACATTCACTGTGTAATAACGGGAGACCAATTCAAATAAGTGTTTCAATATAACATAACATAATTTATAATCATTCTGTCCGATTATATAACCAAGTCTTAATAACTGTCGCGTTGAAAGAAACAAATAGAACTGATATAGACCGTGAATGAGCAAAATGGGAATCCTGAATGAAACATATATTTATATATATATATATATATATATATATATATATGTGTGTGTGTGTGTGTGTGTGTGTGTGTATGTGTGTGATAGAGAAGCAATTAGTGTAAGTTAAATCCGAAACTCCAAAATGTTCATTTTCTGAAATAATTGTGAAGTCAATATTGTCATCGACTGGAACCGGGGAGAAAGAATGTAACATGACCTCCCAGGTTGTGGTATTTTGCTCTCACCATGGAGCTATACCCGCAAACACACTTCATACACCTGTTCAATGAATCCCTGTCTGTTTTTCCCTACCCTAGACCCGGTATTCGAAATGAAATAGCTGATCAAATAAATTTCCCATATATAAAATCAAATGTAAATAGAATATTGACAACACGTCGAGGGGAGATCGAAAAATCAGAATATTTATAACTGTTTTGAAGAATCCTCAGTAGCACGGTAATAAAAAAAACCCCATATATATATATATATATATATATATATATATATATATATATATATATATATATATATATATATATATATATATATATATATATGTGTGTGTGTGTGTTATTTCAAGCGAACGTAATACTTTATTAATTTCTTTTAAATTGAATTTCTTATGGGTGATATATTGGCCCTGCCGGTGAACGCCGATATATCGACAATAAAAATTTTGCCAGCAGCAACAGCCTTTTAACGTCCGACGTTGGACATTGACCTTCCCCAAGATTTGCTAGATCTCGCTATGGTGAGCGTCTCAAAGCCAGTAAACATTTTTTTCAATGACGTAGTACGTTCGCCAAAAAAAAAAAAAAACAAATATTTATTAGTAGAAAGCACTCAGAGAACGCATGCCTCTTGAAATGTCATCATCACGGGGAAGTGATTATGAATGATCCTACTTCAAAATTTGATCAATTCTATGGTAGTCTATTGTTAACCCTTTCACAACATTCAATTGAGGACTTTTGGAGAGCATTATTATTCATTTAGGCCACTATTTAGGTCCATCTTAATTTTCGCTGCTCTTCATAGCAGTTCAACTCAGGTTGGGTTCCTTTCAGAAGTGAGAAAATAGATTATAAGTGCAGATAGAAAAAAAAGTTCCAGGTAAGAATCGAACTCATCACCCTCTTTACTGGAGGTTGGTTTGTTTAACGTGCCACTGTTCCTACCGGTAGACCAACGGAACATAGTGGTAAGCGTTAGTCCAAATCAAACTCACTCCCCATCCACGATTCTCTCTTCACTGTGTTTGTTATCGACTGCATGTTGCAAGAGTGTTAGACAACCAATGGACATCATGACTCACAACATGGATCCCCAGAGATCAAATGCAGAACCGAGGCCGGCAGAATATCAGATGGCGAGATGGACTGGACAGGTTCAGAAAATAATTGCTCCGCGTCGCCAACGATAGAGAGGTGTGGTGAATACCGGCGAAGGTCCAAGGGCGGGCGATAAAAGTCTGATGATGATGATGATGATGATGATGAGTTCAGTTCAATCCAATTTTACTTTTTATTATTTTAGTTGATGAAGTATTAAATCATTATTACTTGTTTTTGCTACTATTCATCTTAATTGTGGTCGCTTTTTATCGCAAGTAAACTAAATTAGCTGCACCAACTAAGCTAGAGGGCTGAAGATTTAAATATTCACTCCTTGGTATATCTACAACAAAATGTTTTTGTCTTTGTTTTCTTTTTAACCCCCTTACGTTTTTTTTTTGTTTTTTTTTTTCTTAAGGTGGTTAGTTTTTATTGTAAGTTTATGCTAAAAGTTGTCGGTTACGTGACAGTTTCTTTTGAGTGACTAACCAGACCAGAATTTATCAAATCGTCTTTTTCATCGACAAGGCTGTTTCTAAGTTATCTAGGTTGACATAGCAAATGACCTTATTCAGCTAGTATCTATAAACATTAACAGGAAAAGTAGAGAGACTCCACTCAAATCAACGATGATTCTGTTAGTGCAATACCATGAAAATAATCCAATTTGGGGAATAAAGTAATTTTTCGTCTAATTTGCTACTTGATAATAATGCATGTCTGCATTTGCACTCATTCCAATAATCTATAATATAATGATCTTATATCCCAAGGGAGGTAACTCCAGGTATATCAAGTGCTAATTAATTAGTTTCCCGTATTTATCTATTTGCAAATAATTATAAAATAAATTCAATCAATTGGAAGTAACTTGACATCAAACTTAACGGCTGCCATTCTACTACTTTACCTGTTAAGCACCAAACGGCATTGTAAAGAAGAAAGATAGAGAGAGTGAGAGAGAGAAGGGGGGAGAGAATGAGTGAAAAAAGGGAGGAAGGGTGACAGAAAAGGGAATGGGCTGAACACTTATATGGTGTTGTCATCTTGAAAGTTTTAAGGCAAGCATTTTATGCAATATACCGCTTTTTCTTGTTCTTCAGTACACGCATTTTTTCATGTTGCTTTTATGGCCATAAGTATTAAGATCTTTTCCACTCCTTCGTACTTGACTCCAATAATTGTCGAGCAAATTGTCTCTTTCAGGATGATGACATCTACTGCTGGATTTCTGCTCTTGACTCTTCTCCAAATAAGTGGTAAGTGATCCATACTCGAAAACCACTGAGGTCAGCTTAATCTGGCACAGTGAGGCGCCCACTGGGGCACCCATTGAAGATAGAACTCATTACACCAGTAATAGTCAGCGATACTAGTTTGCTGAGCCAATTTCCACGGCGAGACAACCAAATAAATACTTACTAAGCTCTGCTTAGTTACTTGTGAAGTTTGCTTGAATTTTAAAAAAAATCTTCGATAAAAGGCCATTGCAGATCAGGTAACAAAAAACGCTCTTCTCTCAAGAGACAACTCCAAATGACGAAGTCCCAGTTTCTTTTGCGTGCATCAGCTTTGTGATCCTTGCAAGTCTCTGGTGGGGTCGAGACCAGGACTTTTATTCTTACAGTTTTTTTTTATGACCATCCCTTTGGCTGGGTGCAAGTTCACTAAAGACATACTACCATCCTAATCACGCAGCTTATATTTATTGGAATTCATCGAGAACTTTTGGAGATATTGTGTCAGACAGACACGGGAAAAATACAAGTGAATATATATATATACCTTTCAAGTAAATGAAAGTTAGAACTATAAGCGTTGCGAAGAGTCCAGGAACCGACCTTCCACCTATTCAGATCAGCCATTTTGTCAGAATACTTTTCTGACAGTCTCAACATCCATTAGGCTATCTGCCTGGAGAAGGGAACTTCACGAAAAAAAAACTACGACCTAGAGACCTTCGTTCCATCTCGATGGGCCATGGCATATAAACCCATGGCTTGTAACCCTGTCACATGTATTGAAATCATAAGCAAGAACCACACCGGAGAATGTGAATTCTGTCAAAAGTAACCTTAAAAAAGATATTTGTCACGAAAAATTCAATTATCCTTTTTCGTAATCAAAAACTTCTTACGAAAATCCCCAATCACAGAAGAGAAGCGTAATCCACTGATGGTCATAAATACATTTTTTCCACTGGAGTACCTACTTTGCCATGATTGTGGTAGATTGTGGTACATGTAACTCTTGGTAGACTTAAAATAAACTATGGATTATCTCCCTTACGAAAAATGAAAGATAGCTGCAAACTTCAAGTGGGGGAACCGAAAGGGCCAAGGGGGTACTTTATGAATACCAGAGTGACCATTATGTTGGACAAATCAGTCAAGCAACCGTCACATAAGGAAAAAAAGTTTTTACATGAAACTGAGTTTTTAAAAAAATACCTATTCACAGAGAGGAAACACAATACGCAGTTGGTCATGAATACTCCTTTTAATTGGAATACCTATTTGACCAAGATCGTGGTACATATATTGGTACTTATAATTCTTGAATACTTGAACTGTAATTACTAACGTTTTGTGATTCTTGTGGTTGACTGCAAAGAATGTCCTTGACCACTGACCTGAATCAATCGCAACTAAAACAATCTTTTCTATTTTCAGGTTTCCGAGACTTTTTGTTTGACAAAAAGAGACAGTCAAACGTTGATATGACTAATTATATGAATTGGGTTACGGAGAGCAACAATCAGTAGGTATATTTTCATGGATTTATTTGATTTCTCAAGATATTCCAAACACACGGAATTTGTATTGGGTTTTTATGCGTGAAACGGCCGTTTATAAGAGGAAAAATAAAAATAACTTAAAAATGTGAACAAGCCTAGTTTATAAATGAAAATGAGTTCTATTTGTTTCAATAACTTATTTCCGTCGGGCCTAAAGTGCAAAGATGCCTCTTTTAAAGAAATCAGTGTCTTTTGAAGCTAAAAAATCATTAGAATGCTGTCATTACCAATTTTTTTGTTGCAAAGGAAATACTCTGTTGCTGGAATAGATGATAATCTGTTCAAGATAAGTCTGGTGAATGATATAAGATTTCGTAATTGAGGAGTAGTAACTTTGTTTTCGTCATTTGCCAATGTTGGGTCTGTATTTGTCTTGCAACAAAATGGGTCCGTGTCTGTTTGCCGATGATGGATATCCACTGTGATTTTGAATGTATTTCAATGGGATTGAGCTTCCAGGTGCAAAATTGATCCTAGTGAGAGCTTGAACAGCATTTTTTACTGAGTGTTAACTCACAAAAATACAATAGTCTGACGTCCTTCCAGTACAACATCTTCAAGAGTGGGAGATCACCTTGTCAAAATTTACATGAATTGTAAGTTGAAAAAACAAAGGCAAGCGAATGTAGTGTAATCCCTTAAATATGTATGACTACAGTTTTTCAATAAAGTCTTTTAATTGGACTTCAAGTGTGAAATAGAAATGGATGTCTCTTGAAGTTAAGAATTAATCAAATTCTGCCATTGACATAATCTTTTATTGCAAAAAAAAAAGGTTTGAGGAGCTGGAATAAGCGATAAATCGGTCGAAGCTTATGATACAGATTTGTCTGTTGAATATGGATGATGATACAAGATTTCATATTTGAGTTGCAGCAACGTAGTTTTGATCAGATTGCTAATAAGGGGTCTGGAATTGCCGTGCAATAAAATTAACCCGTGTCTGTTTACTAATACTGGATGTTTCCTGGCAAATTTTGAACTAATTCTAACAATTTGTTGGTAGTATCATCTAGCTTTCAAATGCAAAATTTATATTCTTGAGAGCTTTAACAGCATTTTTACGAATATTACACACACACACACACATATATATATACTCTGGTTCCACATGGGAACTTTTAACACGTACTTACGCAGCACACGACTGAAGATGGGAAGAATCCCGAAACATGTCTGGACAATTTACATCTAAGGATTAATAAACCTCACCTCTAAACACTTTACTCCCGAGTCTGTCTCACTCTTTACAGTACACATCATATATACTTCGAAAGTCAAGTTGTTTTAGAGTAGAGTAGGAATTATATAAAAGGATGTGGATTTGCTATTCAAACAAGTTTATATTTCTGCCCTCTCATCAGGTGAATGATTGTAAGTGTTTTTAGAAAACATAGACAATCATTCGCCTGATGAAACATAAGCTTGTTTGTGTAGCGAATCCACATCCTATTATATATATATATATATGTGTGTGTGTGTGTGTGTGTGTGTGTGTGTGTATACACAGTATATGTGGTATAAATCAGGCTAGCAGTATAACATAATATTGTAATATATCAATAATATAAAGCCACTTCTGAAATGTAATGGATTTATTTCATAGAGTGCTCGATACATACAACATTTTACTCTTGAAGATGAGTTGTTTTAGAGCAGAGCTGAAAATAAATCTTATATATATATATATATATATATATATATATATATATATATATATATATATATATATATATATATATATATATATATATATATATATTAGATTGTCCCACGTGAAATTATCGTTTATTGAAGGAAAAATAACAGCCTGGTTTATTAATCAAAACAACCTCCATCTGCTTCAATATCTTCAATTGTAAATATTCTTTTTTTATATAGAAATTAGTGTTTCACGAAGCTAAAGATGGTTCAAATGTCGCTTCGTTGGTTTACTTTTTAAAAAAAGGGCTTCGAAGGCAGTTGGAGACAATTTTTGTTGGATAGGGATGATGATATAAGATTTCATATTTAAATTGCAGCAACTTTGTTTTGGTTTTATTGCCAATGTGGGTGTCTGGAATAGTCGAGTAGTAAGATGAATCCATGTATGCTTACCAATACTAGATATTCTTTCGGCAAATTTTGAATGCATTTCATCAATTTGCTGCCAGTATGATTAAGCTTTCAAAAGTGAAATTGAACTTCTTAATGGCCTCAACCACGTTTTTACTGAGTTTGAGCTCATTCACAAACAATAGACTAATTTCTTTTGCGTTCAAAAGTGTGGGATCAGATTATTAACACAGATATGATAAATCATAAGTTGATAATGTAAAAGAAAGCTAATGACATATAATCTGTCAAATATGTATAACTATGTTTTCTGTTTCAGGATTTGTCGAAATTGCAATAATAAAAACAAATGCCCCAAAAAACGGCCATTTCATGTGACACAACTTAATAGTATTGGTTAAGATTCACTTTAGTTAAGTTGGAAAAAACAAGAGAAATAAATTTTTTCAGTAGCAATTTTTGTGCTTTTGATTCACTAGACCCCAGAACCTTCCTGGAATTTGTTAGCTTTCAAGAAAAAAATATTTTAGGTTTTGCGAAGGGGGTGATCTATTTCCAGTTTTACTGTAATCGTAAACTGGACATCTGCTTTCAGTAAGCAGGTCAGTCATGTGACAAATATGATCGAAAAATACTCGGACCGCTACCTTGTCATCGAAATCATTCGACATGTTCTTCTCAAAGGGTCGACATTGAATCTTATTGCTCCATTCAAATGATGCTAATCTAGCTGTTTTGGGATCAAAATTTAGCCCCGTTACTTATGACAATGTAAATATCAGCAGTAACTTAACCTGCGGTATTACTACTGCTATTATACTTGACCGGGCCAATTTTTTGATCGTTAAATTAATGTAAATATTTATCAATATAAGATTTATAGACAGAAGCAAGATTCGGAATTTGTGGCTAAACAAGAAAAAATGCTAAGTGTAGTTTAAAAAGAGTTAAATTGTCAATACAGCTCGAAAAGTATCTTTATTTGAACAAAACCTTGTGAACTGATTAGCCATAGAAACGACAGCCGGATTTGGGGCCATACGGAAAAACTAGATTCCGTCACATCGATTTCTAATGTTTTTTTTTTTGCAAAAATTGCAGCCTCAAACTTTCATAACTTTTGAACTAATGAACAGCTTTTGGTCAAATAAAATACTTTGTAGTCAGGAAAATGTCTGTCCGTCTGCCTTTTACATCAAATTTCATTAACACTACTTGCACAACAAAAATTCACCTGATCTCCTTACTTTCAGTCTGTTTAATGAAAACGAGGCTCCGATGTCAGTCTGTTGAATGAAAGCGAGATTCCAAAGTCAATCCTTTGGATGAAAGCGAGGCTCCGGTCAGTCCGTTGAATGAAAGCGAGGTTCCGAAGTCAGTCCTTTGAATGAAAGCGAGGCTCCGGTCAGTTCTTTGAAAGAAAGCAAGGCTCGGAAGTCAGTTCATTGAATGAAAGCGAGGCTCCGAAGTATGTTGCTACTTGTAACCATTGCTGACGATAAAAATAATGTGCTGACCACCCAATTTGATTTTATTTCGATTCTTTTTCTTCTAGATTAATTTATGACAAAGATTTCTGCCCATACCTCACGCCACGCTTTTGCAAGAAGGACAAATACCGAAGTTTAGATGGGAAATGCAACAACTTGAATCACCCGTTATGGGGTAGCTCCGACACCCCATTTGCACGATTCGTGCCACCCGCCTACGACGATGGTTTGTACAATTCTGCCTTTCTTTTTTGCTACCTAGTGCTCTTAGGCTGGTTACGGCATCAGCAGTCCCCTCCCGGGATCGATGTCGTTAGGGGGTAATGTTATGTAGGAGCAATTTGTTTTTTTTTCGCTCTAAATGTCTAAATGTGGGCTGAGGTTAAAGCAGCCTGGTCTCTGAATAATTGTATCACTTTCTATGTGCAGTGATTACATTGGAGTGATCATTCATTTTGAGTGCTCTTTTGTGTTCATAGATTCGTTTGCTTATTGCTCTTGAGGTTTCACCGATGTACATTTTTGGGCAATCCTCACAAGGGATTGCATAAGTGCCTGTCTCAGTGAGGGTTTCTTTTCGCTGTTTTTTAATGTGATCTTTGATTGTCTAAAAGGTGTATGCAGTGATATTTATGTCTGAGTCTTTAGTGTTGATGGCGATTGCCATTGACTGTGAGTTGGTAGGCAGTGAGATATATCTGTTAGATGGTGTTGTGTGTTGTTTTTGCAAGTGGAGTGTATCTTGTTTGCTTTTCTTTTTGTATATGAAATTGTGGGGGTCGTGGACGTTCTTAAAACTGTGCTCAATGTAATTTTATTCGTCTTTTAGATGTTGGAGGCTGCACATCTTTGGAGCTTTTAAATATAATCCTATAATAATTCCTGATTTGATTCTAGTATTGTTGTGTGAGTAAAAACTGATTGGGTCATTCTCGTTTGTAAATTTTAGTTATACAGTAAATTGATAGTTGGTATTGGATCCGTACAGTAATATATCGAGGTAGAGTAGAGTGTTGTTGTTTTCTGATTCGTATGTGAAGCTTATTGGTAGTTGGGTTTTTTTAATCTTTAGGGTATATTAGGAAGGAACCAACTATGTAGCAAAAATAGTGTCTCTAGTTATTATGCGTTTAAAGGGGCCTAATTCAACGAATTCTGAAAAGAGCCGAAACTAACCTCCAATGGCCATTCAACAAACATAAGAAACTACGTTATTTCAACGATTGCCCAAAACTAACACATTATTTTAGACAATCCTGTTCCTGGTACCCATTTTGGTTTTTCTGTCTGTCTGTTTGTTTGCCTTTATCAATTTACAGGTAAATCTGCATCTCGAGAGAAAGGTACCGATGGGAAGCCCCTCATGAATCCAGCTTTTATACGAAACAGTTTGTTCAGCGGCAATACCAACTTTTCATTGACACGGAATATTAACGAATTCAAAGTCTATTTTGGACAGTTTGTGACTCACGACATAGCGAAAACGGCTGGACTTTTATTCAGTCCAAGTAAGTAAGCATACTTGATTTTTCATTCTTAATGGAGGGGGGGGGGTTGTACCACGCTCCTGGTAAAATACGAGAAACAACGAGAAGCAAAGGGAATGTAATCACATCGAGAATAAGGACATAACTGTCAAAATCGATGATGCAAAACTGGGGAAAGTAGACCACTACATCTATCTAAGACAACAAATCTCTATGACCCCCCCCCCAAAAAAAAATATCAAGCGGAGAATCACCCTTGAATGGCAAGCTTTCGGCAGAGCAAGCTCAACTTTCGAAAACCAGACGATCCCAATAATCCTAAAAAGAAGAGTATACAACCAATGCATTCTCCCGATAGTCACTTATGGAGCTGAAACATGGAACCTAACCAAGAGACTGGCACTCAAAATGAGAACCATGCAATGTGCACATGAGATAATCATGCTCAACCTCACATGGAGAGATCACAAGACAGCACAGTATATAAGGAAGAAAACAAGAGTCAGAGATATCATAGAATCTATAAAAAAAACTTAAAAACTAAGAAAACTAGGCAATCACCTAGGATCCTAAAATCTGGTAGTGCCACACAAAATCTGAACAAAATCGACAAAATTACTTCATTCGACTAAAAAAACATTTGGTCATTCCTACATCAGTTTGACCCGAAAATTTGTTCTTTCGTGAAAAAACAGGAATTATGTCCGAAAAAATAAATCGTCATTCAGCCGAACTCGTATCAGTAAGGATTGATACACCCCTTTTTCAAGACACACGTACACGCCTGCAAGACCCACCGGGCTGGGATTGACAATTGCAGTGACGGGGAAAACATCGGTTAGCAATGTTTCATTAAAAGAATAAGAAAATTTTGTTCTCACAATAAAAAAATATTTTGTGGTGAGATGGAACTTGCTCTCTTTACCCCGCTCAACCCACTACTCAATTCAATACCTAAATAACCATTGGTCAACATGCAAAAAATATTGAGCTTTGGAACTGCCAAAGAACCTATATAACAATTTTCATTCTAATCGATTCTTAGAATGAAAATTGTTATATAGGTTCTTTGGCACCTAATTACTATATATATATATATATATGTGTGTGTGTGTGTGTGTGTGTGTGTGTGTGTGTAATGTGCGTGTGTGTATGTGTACACATTTTAATGAATCGTATGGTTTGAATAATGAAAGGTTCAGCATACCATATTATATCGCTTGTGAGAATTACAAATATTATAGCATGAATACAATATTTACAATTGTAAATTTAAATAATAATACACTAAATACCATGGGCAATAAGTTGATTTTCTTTCAAAATTCAATTGTTTATTTAGCTGTATATAAACAGACAAACAAAATATCTTTTGACTGCGTTAAAACATTTCCGACAGAAAGCAGTTGAATATCGTCTAAATAGTTCAGAATTTGAGTGGCATCCACAAATTTTAAATTTCTGCTAGATTTTGATAGCTTGAAAACTTGATTTTCATTTCTTTTTTCGTTACTTTCAAATATTAAAAAAAAAATTCGTCCTTATTGATTTCCAAATTTAAGCAATTTTAGTTTTCTGCTTTCATTCGTTCTGTAATATGCTAGCAACAGCAGCTTGGTTAATAATTGATGTAACAATCCTAAAACATAGGGTATCTCTGAGTTGACGGTACTAATAAATACTACATTGTCCCAACTCTCTCTCAGATGTTTTCTGTCGAGGAAATTTTTGATTTCAAGATTTTTTTTCGTTCCTGTTTCTGCGAAATGAATATTCATTTGTTATATTTTCTTCCGCAGTTCCAGAAGATTCTTCGTGCTGTGAAAAATCAAATTCCTCAGAGTACGTATTTTCGGAAACTGTTTCATATTTACTTTTGATTCTAATTCCATTTCCAGTTTTGCAATGACTCGTCCTTTGACGTTGTCACCGGAAATACGATTCACCGTAAATTTATCGCTGTAAATTCATTAGAAGGTAAACACATCGCGGTAAATACATTAACTGTAGTTCAATGGCCTGGTTGAGCTCATTCCAGGAAATTACATCGCGGTAAATACATCCCCTGTAATTTAATGGCCAGGTAAATTCATTGGAAGGTAATTTCATCGTGGTAAATACATCGCCTGTAATTTCACAGCCAAGTAAATTCATTACAAGGTAATTTCATCGCGGTAAATACATCGCCTGTAATTTCACGGCCTAGTAAATTCATTGCAAGGTAATTTCATCGCAGTAAATACATTGTCTGTAATTTCAAGGCCTCGTAAATTCATTGCCAAGTAATTACATCGCAATGAATGCATAGCCCGTATTTTAATGGTCTGGTAAATTCACCGCAAGGCAGTTACATTGCGAGCCGATTCATCGACGGTAAATACTACCACTGTGTACTTTCCTCTAACCTTAGCAATATGAAAATGATTTCAAATGTTACTCCAGTCTAAAAAAAAAGGTTGAGAAAAACTTGTTTAAAGAGTGATTCATCAAATGTTTTGCCTCGATACGAATACGGAGAGATATGAGCCAATATTTTTGTCAATGTGATCTTCATTAATATTTATTTTGCTGCCCAGCTTGTCGTTCAACCCAAGTTGTAACTGGATATCTATATATAATCTGAAATCTTCTGTTTCAGCTCCTATTGTGTACCTATTCCTATTCCACCCAAATTTCAGAACGGTCAACGACCCAATTGCTATAGTTTCATTCGCTCTGTACCTACATGGCCTTTGAATTGCGACTACGGTGAGTATAGTAATTGCCTCCTATGAATTATCTCCCTTTAAAATTCATTCAACTTCTTCACGTAAAAAACTGGGCGGGTATTTCATAACTGGCTCAGAGTTGCCGAATTGTCCATTATTGGGCTTGGATCTTTTTCTAATTTAACCAATAAAAACCAACGGAAATCATGAAAGTTGATTGATAAATCAAATATCATCATTTCTGCAATTAAAAGGTTCTGTAAAAAAATTAGAATCTCTCTCTCTATTTACATAGTACTTGTCATAAGTATTTAAATATGGAACCTAACCAAGAGACAGACCAAAACTGAGAAGCATGAAGCGTGCGCATGAGTGAATCATGCTCATCCTTACATGGAGAGATCACAAAACAGCACAATATATCGGAAAGAAAGCGGGGTCTGAGACATCATAGAATCTATTTGAAAAATTGAATGGCAATCGGCTGGCCTTGTTGAAAGAATGGCGGACAACCGATGGACATCACGACTCACTACATGGATCCCAAGAGATCACATGCGAAACCGAGGCCGGCAGAATATTAGATGGAGAGACGAGCTAGACTAATTCAGAAAGTACTGGCTCCGTGACGCCCACGATAGAGAATTGTGGCAAATCCTGGGGAAGGTCTACGTCCAACGACGGGCACTAAAAGACTGATGATGATGATGACTCCACATCGACATTTGAAGATGATATCCAATCAAATGATTAAATTTAGTGAAAATTGAATCAAAGTAAATGTACATTTTTTATGATTGGTCCTGGATTATTGATGTACAGTAATTTTTTTGATGGGTAGGTTTTAAATTACTTTATATAACATTTTCTTTTAAAACTTCTTTTGGGGATTTCATGTCCATTTGGTATTTTTCAAAGCCCAAATTGGACTGCACGTATCCTATATTCACACGCTCCATGCACATGCACGCATACACATCACTCATGGCCAGAATCACCTTACGACATTGACCTCTGTCCATCAGATGAATTTTTTTAACATCAGGTCATTGCACCCGACTTCAATTAATTAAAATCAAACTCCCCGATCCAGCACGCCAATTGGGCCATACTTTATTGTTGGTCCTGTCCAAAGGGAATAAATCCACTTTTGATCTCAATCATCCACTATTCAAATTCTGATTAACTCACACACACTGTCGCTGACATCTACAAAACATCAGCCCAAAGACTGATATCCCTTGGTACTTGACACATACCTAGGCTTTGTCATCCACATAATTCACTTCTACCACGTCTACCACAAGTCACAAGACACTTATAAATACACCAGTTTCATGTATAACCACCTCATCTCTTGACAAAGCTGAGTTAGGAAAAACGTTGAAATAAAATAACCATTTGTACAGCAAGTCCTCTGTCATTTCATTCTCACACATATACTTATATATTCTTTCAGGACCAAGGGAGCAGAAGAATTTACAGTCATCTTACTTGGACCTTTCCAATGTATATGGCACCTCAGAATATGGCCTCAATTATCTTCGATTGATGAAGAAAGGTAATGAAACTAAAATTGATAAATGCAAAACTGCATTTGTCTGACGATGATATGATTGCATAATTAGTTTCTCTCCAAGTTTCTGAACTAATGTATCAAGGTGTCAAAGGGTGAAATGCAGGAAAAAGAAATTCATTTTCGAGCAACCAAAAATTACATTCTTCTCTTGTACACGCACACGCATACATTTTTCTATTGTTGGCATCAAGCAAAACGTCTCCCGATATATCTGAGCGACAACAAGAGAAAGAAACGCACTGCAGTCTGCAATGTCAAAAGGTTAATTCTGACAGCTTCTCAGAAATCTCAAAAATTATTTACATTGTTATCCTCCCTTCTTCTTGTCAAGAGGCATACTGGAATCGATTTTCAATTTTCATAATGATCGAAATATTGATATTTTGAAAAAAAATAAAAATTCCCGAACTAAATTCGTTATTTTATACGTTTTTCTCACGCATTTTTATATGCATACATTTATTTTATTATATTTTGCATTTGTTTAATTTGATTAGTGATCTACCTATTGACTGTAATTAACAAAGGTAAAAAAAAATCGGTGATCGTATTACAATAATCATAAGATCGTTATATTAGGAAACGTCATCCAAGATTGTCACCAAAACTGTCAATATAGATTGCTTCAGTTTTCAAGTGGGTCTGACTATGTATGTATCGCACTTGCAGGCCACAATGATGAAGCTACAGGGATGAAAATTTATACATTCACTCATCATCATCTCTGAAAACGATTTTAAAAAAATAACACCCAAAATAGATTTTAGTGGGGGTTCAGTTTGCAATGTAAGTTCATGCTGAATCGATCTCTTGGTTTGTGCCAAGCAACAGTCATACGTTATTTTTAAAATTCAGACTTTTTTAGTGATCACTGCGCAACAAAAGGCGAGAGAAATAACTTATTCATTGACCCCTCTAACAATTTTTGAAGGAAGAAAACGGGAGTCTGTGACATCATAGAAACTATTAAAAAACTCAAATGGCAATGGGCAAGCCATGTTGCAAGAATGAAAGACAACCGATGGACATCACGTCTCACAACATGGATCCCCAGAGATCATGTGCGAAACTGAGGCCGACAGAACACAAGATGGAGAGATGAACTAGACAAATTCAGAAAATACTGGTTCCGCGACGCCCATGATAGAGAATTGTGGCGAATCCAGGGAAAGGTCTATGTCCAACGACAGACGTTAAAAGACTGATGATGATGATGATGATGATGATGATGATGATGATGATGCCAAGAGATGTTCGTCACGTGATTTATCAGACCTGTTATCAAAAAAAATCTTTTTAATTTTTCATTTTACAGGTATGATCAGGATGGTGAAATGTGGAGACGACATTCTACTCCCCCCGGATTGGAATGGGATCACCGGATGTCAGAATACAGAATACCCGTGTATGCTTGCAGGTAGATGTGTGTGAAATTTTATTGGCTTCACCTATACTGACTTGACCCTTCCAACACTAATCTATTAGGATGACTGATGAACTGAATTTTCTAAAAGGTACTTAGCACCAAAAATTCCTGCTCCACCTGGTTGTGGCATCGCAGTTCGCGGAATCAGTCAACATGGCATAAACTTGACCAAGATTTTTTTTCATTTTGCCAATGAAAATTTCTGCTACGAAATTATACACCTGAGCTATCATTTCTTAAAGTTTGGTAATTTTATCCAGCCTTTAAGACATTGGCTCATTTTTTTTTTGCACCAACGGAGAATACTAATACTTGTACCCGTCATTATAATATCTGAAACAAAAGGTACTATATGTATTAGTATTGATAATGATACGATATATACATACATAGTTTACTAGAACTTATTATCTAAAAAAATATCTAAAAATATAGATCTCTTATCAGAAATTATACCAGCAAAAAGTGAAAAAAATACCAGCACAAGATTTGGGCATTACTGATCGCCAAATGGCCATAGATACCAACCAAATGAAGGCATTTTTTTTTAACAAAAGTAATGTTTTATATGATGCCTAGTGGTGTACTCATGCAAAGTTTCATAATTGTAGACCCCAGAATTAGACCAAATGACCCCCCCTCCACACACATACACATAGATAGTCATGTAGGTACACAGATACAGACAGTCAAAAAGAGAATAATCTCCAGCCCAAGGGCTGATTGGTCGGGCCATATGTGAGGTTATGCTGATTCGATATTTGATAGAGAAGTAATGATATTAATATTATAGTTGAGTCATAGGTATCCTTCAGATTTGTTCACAAAATAAGCTTTGGAGTGAAGGTCTGAGAAAAACGAAAAATAGTTTTGTAGGAATTATTGTTCTTTAGAATTCTTGGGATCATCAGTTATCGGTATGATAGTTGATATATGTTGTTTTTGTTGAAGAATGGGAGTCTGCTGTGTTTGTGGCCAGCGCATGGACGTCAGTGGAAATGTTGAAGGATGAAGGGGGGATGTATGGATAACATGCACGCCAAGTATAAATGTGGATGCAAATATTAGACGAGGGTGAAAAAAGACACATACGTGTATGTAGATGATTAAATGAAAGGTACATTTGATTCATGAGATTCATAATAAATAAAGAACGAAAATGAGATACCCGTAGTGAAAGCATTGACATGATCGATCGTGAAAAGAGAAGAGAAGAGGCCTATTTTGTTCAGAGGGTTATTTCTGTACGTAAAATGAAATATAGGAAAGAATAAGTGGTATAATGGGTGAAATGCCGTCAGGTTTATCCATCGAATGGAGCCTGATTAGTAGTGCCTGTTATAATAAATGGTATAGTTGTCCAAACTGTATTATAAAAAGGCGGTTAGTTCAGGTTAGGTGCAAGAAGGAGCTAAAAAGGACTAAAAAGGAAGCACAGTGTTTGCATTATCATCAAATATAGTAGTTGCAGTAATTGCATTTAGTAGCTATGAAGTTATTGCAAATTCTCATACCGAGGAAGTTAAGTGACAAAAGATAGTACATATGTATATATATATATATATATATATATATATATATATATATATATATATATATATATATATATATATATGTGTGTGTGTGTGTGTGTGTGTGTGTGTGTATATATATATATCATCACGGTCCAGGAATAAAAATTACGCCGACTGCAAGTATAGAGAGAAGGAAAGGAAGAAGGTAACCGGCAAGAAAACCGGGGCATATAAGCGTAACCGTCTAGAAGTGTCGGGGTCAATTAGCTATTGACGTGTATTCCGGGCTTTTATAGGGAGTCATCGGAGGAAGTGACGTTTTTGATATCTAGCTAAGAAAGGGGTTTCGTATCAAATTCTGGACTAAAATAGCGGGGGTGCCACACTTATTATACACTCTAATTGCCGAATAAAGCCTTCCCTTATTCATCTCTGAACACATTTTATAAAAACAAAATTCTGTTTCCCTTCAGGGGACTTGAGACTAAACCAGCATCCAATCTTGACATACCTGCACGTCATTTGGACCCTGGAGCATAACCGGGTCGCTGAAAAACTCTACAACCTGAACCCGCAATGGACTGATGAACATCTCTTCCAAGAAGCAAGTAAATTAGTACGGGCTGAATACCAACATATCGTCTACAATGAACTTCTGCCAATCATTATTGGGAATGAAGCCATGAAACAATATGGCCTCCACTCGGAGAAGATGGGATATCATTTTGGTAACATAGTTTGCTTTTATCGCAATACCCGTGGGAGAGGGTAAATTCATCGCAGGTCATTACGTCGCCGTAAATATTTCCCCTGTAATTTTATGGCCCAGCAAATTTATTGCAAGGTAATTCCATCGCGAGCCAATACATCGTCGGTAGGTACTACTACTGCGCACCATTCCACCCTTTAGTACTTTTTGTTGGTATATACCTGTACAGCGTACTTTTCCCTAACCTTAACCCTAACCCTAAACCCTAACCCTGAAGGGTTATAATGTATAGGTAGTGTAATATATGATGCATAAATAATGTTTGGCGATGTATTCCATCGCAACGGAATTACCTCGCGATGAATTGTTTAGGCCGTTAAATTGGATTCAATGTAATTATCCACGATGAATTTACTGCGATGACTTTAGCGGACACAATTTTGTATGCAGTAACCCAAATGTAAGCCATATTGAAATCATTCAAAAGTTGTAATCAATCTTTACTTGCCTTTCTTTCATCCTAATTTCAATTGAAAAAATTGATTCTTATGGCAACTCCTGGGCGGTCATTCTACAATCGTTAGTAAGTAGAGTGGGATGGAAATGAAGAGTTAGCCTCTGATGAGATCCGAACTCTTACCCTTTTTGAGGCAACTGCCTTACCGGTTGGATCATGAAAACCGAACCGTAGAAAATGACCAAATCTAAGAATATAGCTTTTATTTATTTATTCATTTATTGGGGGGGGGGTTAGATCACTCAACCATTAATTTCAGTTGCTTAGTAAATAGCGTGAATGAGAAATAAAGAATAAGCACAAGGTGAAACTCAAACTGACGTCCCTTCAACCATGGGGGGGTGGGCGTCTAAGAAACGAGAACTTCGAAAATCAAATCTCCAAACTTACTCTCTATCCGTTGTCATATAATTTAGTTTTCTTTTAATTTCAGGTTACAACACGAATGTTAATGCCGGTATTCGGAATGGATTTGCTACAGGTGCATATCGCTACGCACATTCAATGATAGACGACTTGGTGACGTTCGCCGGCGGATGTCCCTACTCGTCGAAAAAGTGCACGCCCAAAGATATCGTTAATATACAAGAGGAATTGTTTCGGCCGTCAGTTCGACACGGCTGCACTATGACGATACACAAAAACCTCTCCCAGGTGACGACAGCTAACCTTTACCACCACATGACCGGGGGGACAGAGCTGATGCGAGGAATGTTGATGAAGAGGGCTCAATTGAATAACGATCTTCGGTTCAGCGAAGATCTGAGCCTGAGAATGTTTAACGGGCGAATGGAATTGTTCTCTTTTGATATCCAACGGGGTAGGGATCACGGTTTACCCGGTTATAACGTGTGGAGGCAGTTCTGTAACCTGTCCGTAGCGGAATCTTTCAGGAAAGGACCCAAGGGACTTGTCGATCACCCCAAAGAAATCGCACGTAAACTTGCACGGATTTACAAGTAAGTAATCAATATTACATGACTTTATTCAGACTAATATCCTTATCTCTATTGCTTTCATAATTGCTTTTCGCGACTCTAGTTTGTTAATCGTTGCACCATTTTAAGGCCATTCAATAATGCTCGATTCAAACAGCTTTTCGGTCGGCTATAAAATGGCTACTCTGATTGTACATTGTAAAGTTCCACGCTCACCCGATGTTAAAAACGGCGCACAACTTTTGTACGTCGATTTTAACATCGAGTGAGCGATTTTGTAGGGTGTGTGGATTAGCAAATTTATTCGCTGTTTTTTAACATCGAGTGATCGGGTGTGTGAATTACCTGATATAATTCATGTATCAACTTCTGTTTTTCTTTCATTGATTTTCTTCACACTCGTCCATGCAATCTTAAAAACGATGCACGAAAGATGTGCGCCGTTTTTTACATCGAGTGAGCGAGTGTGTGGCGTGAAATTTTACTATATATAATCATGGTAGCCATTTACAATCGGGGTATGCATTTTATGGTAATTTTATAGTAAAAACGAAAAGCTTTTAATCAACCACCATAGAATTGAACACCAACTGTTTTATTATCATATTAGACTTAGTCTGACCACAGTTTATGTAGTCGGAGGAGAAGAGGGAGAGGTGATAGAATTATAATAAAAATAACAACTGGTTTATTAATGCAACTTATTAATATAAAATCCCGTGCCATCTTTTGTTGGTTTTTCATCAGTTGTCACGCTAAAGAACACAAATCTGAAATGACGTCCGTTTCAATTAGTTGTCTGTCTCGGAGATGAAATTTCCAAGGGACGTAATTGAAAACATTTTTTGCTCAGTTGCCTCCCTTGAACATGGCATTTCCATCGATTACTTAAGCTTGGGTTAGTTAGACATAATGCCAGTTGAAAAGAACGAGCGTAGGAAAATTGTGTTGAGGTAAATTTTCCTACAGAAAACTGGGTCTTGAAAATCAGCATTCGAAATCCAGAAATCCAGCGAGGCTTAAACATTGACCTCGAGCCACACTGAGAAATACCCAGATAACCTAGTTTACCGTCTTCCTAATGGAATATTAATCAAGCTTAGCTTGGGCCACTGGCGTAGCGAGAATGGTCAATCGCCCCCCAGGCGTAGTTGTGAGGGGGCACGCTTGTTAATTCAAGATTATGCCCAGTGGCGTTGCTAGGCGTGGCTATAGATTTGGGAGTTGAAGGTAGAGGGAGGGGTTTCCATTTCCTGCCTATCAGCTACGCCTTTGATGATGCCTTCCCCGGGGACAGTGGTTTCGAAACTGCGGTCTGCTGCAGGGTTCCCTTTGAACCTGACATCATAAATCTTATGGTAGAAAGAATATCATCATCCAACACACAGATATATGAAAAAAAAACATTATCATTGTACACAGCAGTACCATATATTAGAATAATTTTCGAATAATTATGATTTTTAAAGGTCAAAAGTTGTTCATTATTATAGTTTATTGATTACAGAATAAAGGCTCAATGTAGGGGTTCACCTGAATATAGAATCATTGAAGGGGTCCTTGAGATTTCAAAGAATTCGAAACCACTGTCCTAATATATAGCGCAACTGCCGCTGAGCGCAGTCGTTGCCCCCGGGCGCTATTTTGCCTCCAAGGGCAATCTTTGCCCCTGGGTGTTGAAAACAACACTAACTTAAATTAGCAAATGGCTGTAAGTATGAAGATCAAACTAACCAAAAAAAAAAAAAAAAACCAAAAAAAACCCCACCAACAACAAAAAAACAACAACAAAAAAAAACACCCGTAACCCTAACCCATAACCTGATGGATAAGTAACAAAATGAACTTGACATGTCAGTCTCCACTGGTTATGGAATTTTGTGTCTGGTGGGGACTAACAAAAAAGCCCCCCAAATTCTATTTCCCATATCGCTATTGTTTACATATTTCGAAATTTTGACAGCATTAGCTTCTTTGGGCAAAGCTAGAAAAAATCTCGCCACTTAACGAATCTGGAACCTCACTAAAAAGATATACAAGTCATACCGTTTTGGAGAAAAATAGAAATGTTTTGATTCTCCAAGATGAAATCGTTGTTAAATTTGACCCTCAAACTAACATCACGTATTGAGATTCTCGTCAGGGAGACAAAAAAATGTGACTTGATTAGACACTGTCAACCAGAACTGTTACAAAAACTGTCGACACAGGTTTCTACGAGTTTTTAAGTTGGTCTGGTTGAATGGCTGGCTATGTATGTATCATGCATCATTGAGTCTACAGGGGCTTAAAATATACTCCCTGTTATGTTGATCAAAGCGGTTGTTTTGTTTTTTGAATCACCCCAATAGGTTTCTATTTCTGACTTTTTTTGTAATCATTGCCCAACAAAAGGCAAGATGAGTAACTCATTCATAGATCACTCCTTTTTCTAGTTTTTTAATTGATCATCCCCATGATGGCATGTTATTGAAAGACGTTGGTCATGTAACGGTTTCAATTGAGTGACAAACCAGACCTGTCTTTTTTATTTTTAGGCTGCAGTACTTTGAAATTGTGTACATTGTTTCGTTTTTTTATGGGGGTGGGGACTAACGTAAAGGCCCCCAACCTTTTCATACGAGTTAAATTTGCTAAATCTTATCTCTGTCTTTGTGGTTTTGTCCTTGAAATTCATTTCCAACTTACAATTTGCTTTCTACATAATCTGACAGAAAATGAATTTTAAATACTTTTATTACGTTTACGAGACCATTTCAGCTCCCCAGACGATATCGACTTCCTCCTGGGTGGATTAACAGAGACTGCCACAACCGGACAAGGAATTGTCGGTCCACTTTTCAAATGCATTATTGGATTACAGTTCAAATTATTGAAGGAAGGAGATCGATTCTGGTACGAAAACCATGGAAAAGAAGGGTTTTCCATAGGTGAGTAACATTTCTACATTTCAGTCTTTACTAAATCATTTACTAAACTAGATAATAACTTTATAAGAAGTTTTTGTGCAGACCTCCCCCTTCCCATCTCGTTTCATTTATTGAACCACACCTTTCTACTGTTGTACTCTACGACCGTCTTCAGATGATGAGTGGGTGTTGTTTTGTTTCTTCCTTTTTTTCGTTTTCTTTTTTGACCATCGAGACAGGGAATGCCTGTTTAGGCGATCATCTGAAATGTTTGCATTCCACAGTCAATCGGGTGTGGTTGATTTTTCTGTTTCAAACATAGTTGTTGTAATTTGAGTCAAATGTCCGTGGTCGTCTCGAGTTGATGCCATGGTGGGGCTTCTAGAGAACCGAGAACATCTTCGTCGGACATAAAATCAGCCATGACATTTACGTCATAGAAACTCTTGAGACAACAAAAAAAGTCTGATTGCACATTAAAACAGATCGAGTGGAATAGAGACTTTTAAAAAACTTTGAATACTGGAATTATCATACAAGGTGTTGGTAAAAAAATGCAACATTTAAAAGGGAAATATATCTCTAAAATAAACATTTGTTTTCTCCCCAAGATTTCAAGTCAGATGATTGTCTCATATATTCAGCTGACAATACCGCGGGTTTTTTTTTCCATCAACACCCTGTATCTATCTATTTATCATTGTATGAAGCTATTTGTTTTTCTTTCTTTCCATCACCGCCTATTCATGTACACCTGTGTGTATGTGTGTGTGTGTGTGTGTGTGTGTAAGTCTATGCGTGTGTGTGTGTAAGAGGAGTCTCACTACTGATATTCACTTCAGTAATATTAAAATATCAAGCCATCTAATTAAGTTATCAAACTGAAAAAAAGGGACAAACCCTCGAATTGAGTCATCTCTTGTACGTAGGAATATTGATGCGAAACTGTCAACAAAAACTGTCAACATCAAGGAAGTTTTTTTTTTTCAGTTTTTAAATTGGTCTGGCTGGTTGGCTATGCATGTATCACGTGTATAGAGTGCATCGACGGAGCAGCTGGCTGAAAATTTTAACACTTACTTCTCATTATGCATAGAAAAATATTTTTGTTTTCCATCATCATCATCCTCATCCTCATCATCAGTCTTTTAACGCCCGGTGTTGGACATAAACCTTCCCAAGGATTCGCCACACTTCTCTATCGTGGGTATCGCGGAGCCAGTACTTTCTGAATTTGTCTAGCTCGTCTCTCCATCAAATATTCTGCCGGCCTCGGTTGCACATGTGATCTCGGGGGATCCATGTCGTGAGTCGTGATGTCCATCGGTTGTCCGCCATTCTTGCAACCTGGCCAGCCCATTGCCATTTGAGTTTTGTAATGGATTCTACGATGTCCCTGACTCCTGTCTTTTCCCGAATTTACTGTGCTGTCTTGTGGTCCCTTTATGTGAGACCCAGCATAATTCTTTCATGTGTGCTAACCCCCACCCAAATACAATGTAAGTTTGTGATAAATTGGTCCCTTAGTCTGTGTCCTACAGTGTCACACTTTTATAGTGGTCACCACTTAACAAAAGGCGAAAGAAATAATTTTTTCATTGATCATCCCTTTTTCCAATCTTTTAGTTGATCATCCCCAAAACTATATGCTTCCATATGAATGTTTCTAATGAGTGACTAACCAGACCTGTTGTATTGATATTGATTGATTTTCTTCTCAGTTCTTAACAATAATTAATACTTGGGGAATTTATATGTTTATGTCCAGCTTAAACTTTTTTTTGTTCTTTCCAGCACAACTGAATGAAATCCGAAAAGTGACCATTTCACGAATCCTTTTAGATAACTCTCATCTTCAAAAAGTCCCCAGAGATGGATTTCTGATTTTCGATATGTTTTTGTAAGTTAAAATCTGCTTCGTCTTTTTATCGAACAACCGTAGCCATCAAAGGTGGTGACGGGTTCTGCTCCTTTTTACGTGTGTTGTGTGTGTGTTGTGACAACAGACTTGAAAATCGGCATCGATGCTCCACCAGACCCTTTCTAAAAAGGTATCATTTAATATTTAGAAAAAAAAGAACCTTTTTTTACCTTATTTTAATGACTTCTCCGACATCTGGAATTCAGATATTTCTAGATATATTTTAAAACGCTATTTTTGGCGTTTTCCAATGAAAAACGCCAGTGATGTCATAAAAAGAATCAATTCTGATCATTTTCATCATTTGATGGAATTTGATTACATGACTATAAATTTTGACGCTACGGTTGTTCAGTCACTTTTATTTTTAGATGCGTCCAAGCATCTCTATAAGTCACTTCCCGGTTGGTTGGTTGGCCAGTCGGTCTATGCATTGATCGAATACGTTAGATATCAATTTTCTCAGCTGTATCATGTTGGATTGATATGAGGCTTTATCAAGACCTTCGGGTGAACCGTCCTCATCTTCCTCTTCCCCCTCCTCTTGCTGCAACTAATGATAGGTTGCTATTAATCTTAGCAACCACATGGACAGATACAGATGCAAGAGCTGGTGGACGTGTTATTGAACCTGTGTTTATTTTTTCTCTAGATGAAGCATTGTAAACCATCTATACTATGGTTCTTAATCGAAAAACAAAAGCAAAAAGGTTTAGAAAACGCCCGGAGAGCACGCACTTCTGCCACTGAAATACACCAACTAAAAACTAAATGAAAATCAGTTCATATATAGCAATGATAAACGGGAGTTCACAATGGAAGTTTTCCGTTTTCAATATCTTAGTTTGCCTGACTATTGTATGCACAAACATCTCTCAAAAAGAAAAAAATGGATTCCTGTCCAAAATTTAATTAAATTTTTCCTTACCCCATGGTCCACCTTTACACAAAATTTGGCAGAGGCGAATAAAATAATGGTACATTGAATTGATGACACCTTTTAGTCGTCCACCCTCATCAGCTGAAATCTTTATGTCCTTAGGGTGCCTTATACAGAAGGACTGTTACTCAATGGGTGGCCCTAACAGAATCTGGTGGCTCCACCTGATGGATAACTTGAGCGAGAGAGAAGGGGTTATCAGATTGGAAAATTCTGGAAAAAGAAAATGAAATAGATAAATGGAAAATTAGTGGAAAATGGGAAGCCAATAGATGCATTGGATTCATACTGTGTGTTCCATAAAATCGTCCCTTTTTATGCCAGTTTTCCAGTTGCAAGGGAGAAGTAACTTCGTATTCATACTGCAAAATAATTGTTAATCAAATGCAAGGGATATAACTTCGAGACATTTTATACCTACTATATTGTACTTACCAACGGAAAAGAGGACAAGTTTATGGCACACCCTGATTATATTTTCAATTTCTGAAAGAGGATTGAATTGCTTTTCCAAAGATGATTAAATTATTGCTTTTCCTTCTTTCAGGAATCCAATGGTCAACACAGAAAATACTCCAGAAATTGATATGAGATTCTGGGATGAATAATAAAAGTTTATTCAATTTGCCTCTGTCTCTTTTTTTTCTATTTATTTTGTCTTATTATTTTTTTTTCTATTTATTCCAAGTCGGAGACTGGAGTGGAATTTGTCCACTATAACAACAAAAACAATCCTCACCAAACTCTTCACTTTTTGTCTGCCCCGTCATGTTAAACCAAAACCAAAACACACACACACACACACACACACACACATATATATATATATATGTATGTATATATATATATATATATATATAATTAAATAATTATGTCATCCACGGACAGCTGTTTCATTGTATTACAACTCTTTAGTGTGGCTATAGACTATCCATTATCCCATTCAGTACACGAGGTAGGTTCGAAACCTCTGTCCCAGAGGTAGGCATCTCACCTCTGCCCTACGCAGAACTGGACAGCCAGTAAGATTGAATTTAAGCGATATATTTATTAATGCAGAATTCCCCATCCACCAGTGTACTCTATTCCCGAGTTAGAAGAGCATTACATATATATAAGAGTATTGCATATATATATATATATATATATATATATATATATATATATATATATATATATATATATATATATATAAAACATTTCTCTACTGTGGTTTGAAATCAAGACCAAAGTCAGTAGGAGGTTCTCTTATCGATTACGCCAAACTGAACAGTCTTATATATCTGTGAAAATCTATTTTGCAATTACGCCAGGGCTTACTCCATTCTAAATAAATGCATTTATTCCAGAAAATATATATCATAATCATTCATTTATTATATAAACAATACAAAGGTTGCAGTAATCATTTTCAGTCGGACCAGAAGTTGGAGTGGAGTTTGACCCTGTAGCAGCCACGTTTGTTAATACATTGACAGATACAAACAGGAACCCACCCACACAGGGATGACAGAGTATGTGTACGCTGTTATCTCGGGGAAGCGATGGAACCAGAATGCGCTGTGGGTAAACAACAGGCAAATGCAGCCAGTGGCTTGGGCAACGTCCTGCTAGGAGTGACTGGGTCTTATCATTCAAATAGAAGATACTTCGTCACATAGCACCTACCTCAACTTCACTGAAAATGAGGTGCATCCTTTCATTGCAACTGTCTTATTCGATGGCAGCAGCTCCTTCCAGCAGGACATTGCTCTATGCATGAGTTTTACGGGAATGGTTTAAAGAACATGAATAAGATTTCACTGCATAAATCCCGTTAAGCTTAGATAGACGGATAGATGTGAAAAGACCAAGATAAGTATATAGATAAATGGAGAGATATATGTGAACAGACTGAGATAGATAGATAGACCTATAGATAGATATTAACAGTGACAGATATGAACAGACTTAGATGGATAAATAGACTGTTAGATATGAACAGTGATATATATATATATATATATATATATATATATATATATATAGAGAGAGAGAGAGAGAGAGAGAGAGAGAGAGAGAGAGAGAGATGTGAAAAGACTAAGATAAATAGGTAGATATGATCGAACTGAAATTGAAGGATAGATGAAGTGGCCTGTTTGTTATTAGGATGGTTGTGAATAGACCGAGATAGATATATAGATAAATTGAGAGATAGATGTGAACAGACTGAGATATATAGATAGACCGATAGACAGATATTAACAGTGACAGATATGAACAGACTTAGATGGATAAATAGACAGTCAGATATGAACAGTGATAGATAGATAGATAGATAGATAGATAGATAGATTTGAACAGACTGAGATAGATAAGTAGGTAGATAGATAGATAAGAAGAAACTGGGATAAATAGACGGATAGAAAGATCCGAACTGACTGAGATAGATAGAAAGATAGATCTGAAAAGACTGTGATAGATTGATAAACAGATAGATAGATAGATAGATAGATAGATAGACTGATATTATCAGTGACAGATACGAACAGACTTAGATGGATAAATAGATAGTGAGATATGAACAGAGATAGATAGATAGATAGATAGATAGATAGATAGATTTGAACAGACCAAGATAGGTAAGTAGGTAGATAGATAGATAAGAAGAGATTGGGATAAATAGACGGATAGAAAGATACGAACAGACTGAGATAGATAGATAGATAGATAGATGTGAAAAGACTAAGATAGATAGGTAGATGTGATCTAACTGAAAAAGAAGGATAGATGAAGTGGCCTGTTTGTTATTGGGATAATTGTGAGTTTCTCACTGGCACCAAGTGGTCTGTATTCAAGTCTAGGTAAAAACCAAGATTTTGAATGCTGATTTTCAAGGCAGGTAAACAGGCTCACCACACATGGAACACTGGTGTAACACAATCTTCCTGCTTCCCTTTTCCATCAATTTTGGCCTTGTGCAAATTTTCAAGAGCCTAAAATTAACATTTTTGACGTCTTCGTCTCAATAAGTTTAGATCACGGCAGCCATCAAAATGTTCAGGTTCAATTATGGGCATCAACTGAGGGGTCAGGGGGCAACAGGGCGTTGCACCCCCTTTCCTGGGTCAGCATACTCACTGAGTGAGAATTAGAACCTTATGATCAATAAAGGATAATAGCACAGTGCATTTGTTTTATACAACCCCCATTTATGAGAGAAATATATTATTATTAACTAGTAACAGGGTTACAGGGTTGCCTCTGTCCTATATTCTGAACGTATAATTTTGTCCATCATCCATGGAAATGTGAAGGCGATTGCCCATGGGTTAAATTTTCACAATTTGTTTGATTGGCATGAGTATACATACATATCTATATTCGTTCAAATAACGCCGGCACTTGTTTTCCCTTCATAACTAAAATGCTGATATACCAGTTGGAGATACAAATAGGACTTTATAGCCACCATAATGAAATAGGGTCCCTCCTTTAGAGCAGATAGCGTTGTTTTATTTCTCATCTCAAACCCCAACATTGTTGACATTCCTATTAAACAACTTGAGGGTTGGGATTATGGATATCTTTTGAGATGGGTAATTTGGGACTGTCATCATTGGTGTGTGTGAAAAAAGCACAATATTTGATTGGGGAATAACTTATGAGTTTTCTCCCTGGAATTTACAGTGAGCTGATTGGTTGATACACTTATTTGTATTCTCATCCAAGCGTATCAGCCAACAACTGACTGTAAATACAAGGGAGGCAACTGTAAAGCTTGTTTTGAAGAGTTATTTCCCCTTTTAAATGTTGCAGGTTTTTTTAATCACATACAGCTTGTATTAAATACTAGCTGGAACCGAGGAAATCTCACGGGTATTGACGATTAAGATGTCATTATTGCTTTTCATTTATTCCTACAAGTAAAGCATAGCCTTTTGTTGAAGTAATTTATTACTCATAGAATGTATCTATATTAACTGCGATAACATGCGAAGGTAACTAATGTATCTGTTATTATTATCATTATTTGCAATTTCACACCACTTGACAAGTGGTTACCGCTAGAGGTTGAGTGACAGCAAGTTTCCTCAAGTCTCCAGCCCTCCTCTCCACATTCTCATAGACCACAATAATACTGTGTTTTACAGTTTCACACCAGTTGCCCGGTGGTCATCGCTGAAGGCTGAGTGACAGTAAGTCTCCTCAGGTCTTTAGCCCACATCTCATCTCTCCCTCGCCTATCACGCCAGTGTTGTGGTTCACATCTTCGCTTCCATTTTCCTTCCTCTGTTAGGCCACTGTTAACATTTAGTGTCGTAGACTTTATATTTGTAGTACTTCCCTCAGTTTATTATTATCATCATTATCATTACTATTGATATCATCATCATTATTATTATTGATTATTATTAATATCATTATTATTGATATCATCATTATTATTATCATCAATATATCATTATTATTATTATCATTATAATCATTATCAATATTATTATATTTATTTTTAATATCATTATTATTATCATTATTATAATTATTATTATTAATATTATTATTATTATTATTATTATTATTATTATTATTATTATTAGTAGTAGTAGTAGTAGTAGTAGTAGTAGTAGTAGTGATTACTTTTGCTTACTGTCTTTATTCCTTTGGCCCAGGGATGGACTGAGCAGTCGGGTCAAGGGACCTTCTGACCCTTTTTTGCCCAGATCACTGTCATCACGCTTCTGATTTGGCCTAATACTATAACAATTTTTAAGCTTCAGATTTGTTCGGGGGGGGGGGGTAATGAATTTAAGACAGTTGTAATAAAGGCTGAGTCCCATTTACTATCATCCAAGCATAAGCACCCTCTTCCATTCTTACCCTTATTGATTACATTGCAAGGATGGTAGAGGGGGGGGAGAAGAGAAAGGATGAAAGCCATGAGGAGAATTTGAATTTTATTGCTGTAAGATACTACGCAATAATTCCTGTGAAGAGCAATTGATTCCTCACCTTCTCCACATACTTTGTAAGCGGCGAAACATCAACAGGGGAAAGGAGTAATAAACCCCAAGAATATGTTAAAACAAATAAATCAACACGTTTTATTGGTGTGAGACGGCACTAGAGGAAAAATGAGCCATGACCAGAAAGCATAACGTTCACACATACAAACAAGCAGAATGATATATAGGATAGTGGTTCCTAATCTGAGATCTGAGATCTGAGTTATTGAGGGTTTGCGAATTAGATGAGTGAATAGACCTTTTAAGAGGCCTGGGATCTGTGGCTGGTGCGTAGCTGTAGAGATGGTCGATTTTGATTCGCCCCAAATCTCTACTTTCATTATACAATATTTAATATCAGTATATGTTGTACTCCCCGTAGTAACCCCAACCCCAGCTCTGCCCCAGTCTGAGGGGAAAATCATTTAAATAAAAGGGGTCCCTGATAATGAAAAGGTTGGGAACTACCGGTATATTGATTTGATTCTAAGTTGTATTATTGTTTTCAATTTGTAATTTAATCAAATTGATATATTTTGTAAGAGATAAGATTTAATTAGAGAAAGAAACATGGTTAGACGTTGTAACTAACACCCAATAGCTGATTTGAAAAGCTCAAAGTGAAAGTGAATTAAAAAAAAAAATTAAATTATCCCTCTTGTCATCAAATCAATATAAAACTTAAAACTTGAAGAAACAAAAGGTATAATTATTAAAACAGGAAAATACATGAATAAAAATGATCGGTCTGTAATCGAGCTACTTTCAAACGGGTTCGAGCCCTGTTCAAGGCGTTTCAATCCACCTTCTGCTGTAAGCTCTTTGAGTCAAATACTGGAATAAAAATAAAAACAAAGATTTTCAATGAAGGATTTGTATTCGCTAATATTTTTCCATTATCTAACAATCAAAAATCAAAATGCAAGGTTTTTTCTCTCAAAAAAAATAATCTTCCCTGATCAAAATTTAACGCTTTTGGCATTTCGAATTTTACCCAATGAAATTCAAGCTGATCGCTTGCCCCGGACCACTTTGGCGGTAAAAATGGATGCTCTGTAAACTAGTTATGTCGTTATAGTAGTAAGTGCTTTGTTTTCTGTTGGTTACTTATCTTCTACCGGAGGCTTTCTGTTCGGAATTGTGGTAAGTGTAATTATTTAATCTCTAATGAACAATTTGGTCAACTTTGATCCTAGGTTCGATGAAGATTTTTTGGTATATTTTGTTTTTTGAAGGTCGGTGTAGACCAACTTTTTTTTGACTTTTGAAATCAAACGCTTACCCAACCTTTCTTTTCAAAAAAATATTGTTTATATTTTTTAGAAAATGTCCTTAAATAAATATTTATTGTTTATTATTTTGCTTTAGTTTGTTCGGGCAAATAATCTCTGATTATTATCCACTTTAATTATAAGCAATGTTGTAGATTCAAAAAGACAAACTTCCGAAACGTTTTAATAACAAAGTCCTGTTCAAATTTATTTCCTTAACAGTTTTAAACACTTTTCAAACAGAAAGAAGGCTCTCTTAAAGTTATTAAAAAGCTCTTTCTTTTTGATATATATAAAAAAAATTAAAAGAAATCTTATTAAATATAAAGCAATACTTGCTCGGAACAATTTCATAATTTCTATTTTTTCTAGAACAGATCTAATAAGTAAAAATCGAAACAGTCTCAAAAGAACCATTTAATAAAATATTTTATTTCTCTTGCCCGATATATAAATATTATATCAATATATATTTCCTGTTTTTTGCGTAAAAGTTCAATTCTAAAAATGTTATATTATTGATCTTTTGATTTTGGTATATATGTGTTTATATGAATCAAAGGTGGGTACTGCTTGGTGAGAAGACATGCCTAATTTATACTTTCTCTACACCTATGTATTGTATTTAATGAAACATCTTATGATTATTTATTGGTGAAATGAAAATTTTTATCTATTTACTTCTAATTAGAAAGGATCTTCTCCAACTTGGAATGAAAAAAAACAATTTGAAATTGATTTCTAAATGCTCGCATGAATTTTACTTTTAAATATTTGAAAGGGATTAATTATTTTTTTGAACAGGAAGAACATAGTTATTTAAAACTAATTGGCTAAATATTTTTTTTTTTTTTTAAACTAACCAGAATTGCTAATTTTTTTTATCTTTTATTTTTTAATGTTTATTTTCTTTAGTTAAAAGCTAGCTGAAAAATTTTAATTAAAAATTTGGATTGCAAATAAATTTTTTTAATAAAGCTACTTGAATTTTTTTATTCTCATTAGATGAAGCATTACTGTCAACTGTTGTTTTATTTTTCTATTACAATGAAAAAAAAAACCCTCAAATTTACCTGTCAGGAAGTCACCCATGTGTTTGTTGATGCCAGAAAAAGTCATACCCAAGTCTACTCACTCTTATAAACTTGAAAGTTCATTCGAAAAATGGGATTTCTTTGTTTTTACTACTATATATTGCTAATTTAAAAAAACAACAACAAAGTTCTTTTTCAGTTTTATATAATATAGTTTGAAAGTCCCTCCAAAAGAGACTTAAAAAAAGGAAAATCGTATATTTACCAACTACAACAGATCGGATAATATCAAATGGTTATTATCAAAATGAATTGATTCAAACATTTAATAAACATTTATAATTTGATATCAACTTTCTGTTAAGTTGTTTACATTATTGAATATAAATCAATAACAATATAATGTCCAATTTTATATCCTTTGTTTAATGTTATTAGTCGGTCAGTTATTTTTTTATTCAAAAGACCCTGTCCCAAAATGATTATAATAAGCGACCCCCTCTCTGTATTGTATTATTGTACTTGTATTATGAGACCTAGTAAAAAAAAAACAAACTAGAAGGTTCAGTGATTTTGTATTTATAAATATAATTCTTCATTGTTTGATTAGTAAATGCTAACACCTGCTCCAAAAATACCTCAAGAACAATAGAGGTTACAGTCACAAATACCAAATACACCACACTTGAGACCTATTTATAACCAAGATTCCTTTCAGATTAAACAACAAAAATATTTTTATTAACATCTTCAGAAACAAACAAAAGAAACCAGCTTGCCAAACAAGTATTAAAATTTCTAAAATTTTTGCACTTTGAATGCCAACCCCTATAACATCTTACAGATGTATCTTCAGTTTGCATATTGTGATATATTTAAAAGTAAAGACTACAGCTTTAAAATATCTGAATTAATCTTCCTTTTTAAAGCCTGATGATCATCAAAAATGAAATTTAGTCATTCAAGTGTTAGTAAGTTATTGTTAAAATATTCACTGGGAACCAGGTCATAGAGGGTTAATAAGCTTGTTTTCCAAATTACTATCACAGTAGTGATTTCAGTAAATAACAATAAAAAAGCAACAAAGGAAGGAATTTGATGGGATTTGGAAATTCCATAGAGCTTGTCCAGATGGTCTGCTCGGACAATACTTCATTCAGTTTTATATTGTGTTGATAATAATTCATGATTTAACATGTCAATTCAAGACCAGTCATAAACTGACTTTTTTATTTAATTTGGAAGCTAAGTTTTGTGGTTATTGTTAAGGTTCTCCATTCTTTTTCATTTTCCAATGGAGTTTGAAAGTCTTTCATAAGGTTAGAAATACTGCATATTTCAGTAAATAAAACAACTCTTTACTTTGAAAGAAATGCTCTAAAAAATGGGGTTGTCCCTCAGGCTAAGTACAAAAATAATGACTGATCAGTGAACTAAAACCATGAAATTCAGACTGTAATTGGGGTCTTTTTTTATCTGGGGGTTGCCTTATCCACAGAAATATAAGGTATATTGTTTTTATAATTCCTGTTGATCATTTATATTTTACCTTAAAAACTACTTGAAATAGAAAATATCTTTGTTTTTGACAGAAATTCGTAGTATCAATACTGTATTTTCTGGAAAAAAAAAATTCTGATTATTCCTGAAGTGAGTCATGAGAACTTCTTACATGTTACTTTTTCATGGGCCTTTCTTAACCCCTGAGGAAGGTCATCTATCTGATCTGAACTCCTGTATGTGACCTTTGGATCAAGTGTTCACTCCTGGGAGAGGAAAAAATGAGCCTCCTTTTTTTTTTCTTCATCATATCTTTTCCAATTTCATTCTAACAATTATGGGTGAAACATCTGATAAACAGTGTATGTGCCCAGAGTTTGTTTTAGTTTGGGATAGCTTTTCCCTTCAGAAAACTGAGTCAATTGGTCCAGCTGTCTGAGAGCTGTTTACAATTTATTACAAAAATGTAGCTCCATTCATCTCTGACTGCTTCCCATGGCTGGTCAGTGTTCCCATATCTTCTCCCAACTAGTTTGGCCTTAATGTTACCTACATATATTCTCTATTGTGTTAAGATCTTTTCTATGATGGAAAGTACCAGGTTTATTTTATTTTTTTTTTATTTTGAACATCAGTATACAATTCATACTTGTACAACAATAATCTGAATTTCTCATCACCTGAATGAAGTGTATAAATTAAACTTGGTATAAAATAGTAAATGAATAAAAGTATCATAAATTAAAAAACCAAACATTATCACATGGTTTCAATCCCATATCTATTTATTATGGTTGATGTGCAAACAGACTGCTGGTAATTTAAATGTCGTATATATCTATTACTGGTATTTCCACCCTTCTCAAACAACCCTGGCTTTAAGGGAACATCTGTGAGTTTTAGAAGTGTGTACCTGTAAATCTTATAATGAGACTATGATGATCAAACCCTGGCCCACCATCTATTTTGGTTGTGTTCAGTTGTTTTGTGGCTGTAAAGACTAAAGCTAAGATTAGGTTGCACTTTGAACTTCAGTTTTTTGCAAAATGTTGCCGACCTGTATTTTTAATTGCAGATTGTGGCATTCAATACTCTCGTCACTATGACTTGACTCTCGGTTACTACAGGAAAGTCTGGCGTCTTCTGACCATAATATATGAATTCAAATAAATAAAAAGATAATTATGGTTTAATTGAAATTTCATTCAATGTGATTAATTTAAAACAAGGATAACTACATCAAGAAAGTGGAATATTCTGAAATGAATAGAAAAAAGCCTTTTGCGAGTAATTTTTGGTACATTCAAATACCTTATTTACACTCCTCTTAAAACAATTTTTACTAGACTAGCAAAAACTTTTTTCTTTCGTGTACCCATTCGTCAAACAATATTCTAAGTATAGTAAACGCACAATTAACTTGTAACATAACTACAAAGCAAATTATTTCAGAAAACTATTTATTAGCCATTTTATGATTCAATGTTTACTTTTATTGAAACTTTCATTATTGGAATGATATCAATGTGTTGTAGTTTTGCATGAGGCAAAAGTAATGAAAATGTCAATTTTCCTGAAAATAATGAAAAAAAATAGGCTTTATCAATCATCTGAAGTTGTTTGTGATGATACAAAAATGTCACTATTTCAATTTTTTTTTTTTTCTAATTTGAAAAAGAAGTGATGCTAGATTAATTTCTCCCCCTTTAATTGGCCATGACATCTGACACGATCTTGGACATTAGAAGCCAGAAGGTTCTTAAGGTCGTAAGAACACTCCTATTGACCGCTAGTAGACTTGAAGAATCGTCCATCTGATGGAATCCAATTGGCACCTGATTGTAAGTGTGACTCGTGCCTAACTCAAGTAGCTAAGAGGATTTGCATGTCACTAAGCCACCTACGAAACCGCTTGGAAAGGTACATTTGATCTTACACTCACTTGGGGAGGGTGGGTCTATGTCCAACAATTGGTCTTGGACAGAGCTGATCGAAAAATATGAAGAGGTTTTTTTTTTTTTTTTTTTTTTTTCTAGAAATAGTCTGTCAAAATTGTTAACATCAATATGGGTTTCTTCAGTTTTTAAATTGGTCTGGTTGGCTATATATTTGTCACATGTACAGGCCACACCGATGGATCTTCCTCCTAACCTCCAGATTTTCAAACATTAAAGTTATTGGTGTGTATTATACACAAGAAAAAACTGTCATCATTTTTCTTCTTTTGGCCAAGTGCATGGTCATATTTTGAACAGCATGACTGAAAGTATATCCTATCTATGGTCCAAGCTAATTAAAGGTTTCCTTTGATTAACACAGTTAATTGATCCTCTAACGTTACCACATATATCAAAACTGGATAAATAAAATAGAACATACAAAGATAAAACTGATCCATAATCGATCATTAGAGACTCAAAATATTCAAGTATAACTACTATATATGATATGATACTGTCCTAAAGAAAATAACAACGAATGTAATATTATTTGATAATGAGGAAAGCAATTTTTTTAATCCAATACAAAATATGAATATTTTGAGATAATGAATCTGAATACAGCATTTTCATCGGCATTCACTACGATTCCAGCTCCAGTTTTTAAAGCCTTCTCTTGCTTTATCTAAGCTGTCGGTAAATACTGTGTAAATTTCGTAAATTCAAAACATAATCCAAATTATATAAAATCTTATTTCTAGTTGAAATGAACCGGGTCTTTCTGAGGATTTCGTAGCCAATAATTAGAGATGCGTCTGAGGAGAACTGAAGATTCTATCATTACAGGGTTTGAAGATTAGGGTTTTGTGTATTCCAATGAAAGATTACAGCAAATTACCAAAATTGCCTCTTTCTCCAATTTCTGAAATACATTGCACGCATAACACGACAGGGAAATTCTTCTTTATGAAAACAACTTCTTTTTAGAATGGATGCAAGGGGGGAAAAAAATTTAAGAATTATTAATAGTTTTTGAAGAAATATGAAAAACAACTCCTGACATGAGATGCAAAATGAAGCTGGGGTCAAGTCTCTGATGATCAAAATATGTGGCTTCTGGGAGACACTTTCTGAATTCCGAGAATTCAAAAAGAGTAAAGATGATGTTCATGAGTACGTGTTCTACCCAAATGAATATGGTATCAACTCTTCACCACCTGTCACAATTTATATTTTTTTTTTCTATTTTAATTAAATAAACATGATCCGTTTTATTCTGTACACTCTTTCACTTGACCTGAACTCTTGTCGAAACTTGTTTATATTATTTTTTGCTATTGTGACAAGTCTATTACCCAGAATCTCTCTTCGTCAAGGAAGACCTTTGGACCTTCTGCCTTGAAGAGAATCGGTCAAATTTAGTCAGACTTTGAAATCAGCTCAATATTTGTACTTGCGTCACTACTAGTAGAAGATAGTCTAGAATGGACTTTGGGGCCTCACGTGACGGTAGACCAGCCTTTATCAACCTAGACTAGAGGAATCCTTGAAATAACTTTCATATATAGAGGAATCGGTACATAAAAGTTTGTTATAATCAGAGAGCCATCATCAGTATTCTACTGTTCCTGTAGATAAATCCAAAATATAGAACATTACTTGAAGATTTAAACAAAATATCGTTTGCTATTTAGTAAGAGCCAGATTTAAAACAATAGAAAAGAAATTTCATCAGAACCAATTTGAATGGTAAGTACCTATTGCTTTGTAGACCTGTCCACACATCTCTATTAGATACTTGTCTATCGGTCGCAGTTGCATTGAACAACAGAAATAGGAAGGAAGATGTGACTTTTTTTTTTTTTTTTTTTTTACCAGTTAATGTCGTAATAGAATGTCTGTAGTTTGCTTTTTTTTTTTTTTTTTTTTTTTTTTTTTTAACTCATGGTTCCTGTTGGTCTCTGGCTCATCTGCTGTGACTGACTAATATGAAATGAATTTTTGTGATGAAGTACATAATGATACTTTTGTTCATTTTCTATTTTATTTTAAGTATAACTTATACTTTTCATTCGTATGCAATATGTAGGAGTTCTAATTAATGACCAGCTTAGAGTACTTTCCTTTGGGGTTAAGATAGGTGCTTCCATGAAAAAAGCCCACTCAAAAATTCTTTACTATCTGAAATGGGCATATGAAAAATACCTACACAAAAAAATGTTCCAATGGGAAGATAATTTCCGTGTGGGCTTTTATCCTGCGTGCATTTTTCATGGAACCTCGTTTTATGCCTAGTTCAATCATTTTGGATCTTTGTTGTGAATTAGCATCGTTTGAGGTAAAAAAAAAAAAAACAAAACTGGATGATAGAAATTGAATCTGTTGTAAATTTCAAGCACTCAAACTGTTTTTGTTTACCGTTTTACTAAACACTCTGTGTTTAACCCCCCCCCCCCCAAAAAAAACATTGAGACTAATTCGTTTTTATAACATTACTTAAAAATAATATTCAGCTTTGCAATTTTACGGTCAGAATGGACAAATGCTAAAATTATTTGTGGTGAAAAAGTACTTTTGTCTTGATGTTTCAAACCTTGAACGTAGCATTGCATATTATATATGAGAACTCCATGTTACCTTTTTTTCTCGACCAAGTCCACAGCCATATTAGTGATGACCTGATTGAAAGGAAGTTGAATCTATGATCCCAGCTAACTTATGTGAAACATTGAGTTTAAATCACTAACCAAACACTGGAGTTGTTTAGAATGTTTTATTCACAAGGATCTTGAGCATAATGTAAATTATATCAAATCTTATTTTTAGTCTATTTCAACTGGGGGAAAAGGTTGAACAAGGGTTAAATTTAGACTACAAATTCTGAAAAGTTGGTGTGTATTATACATGTTGGTTTCCAGGATTTCTTGGTCCATAATTAAGGATGCATATTATACACAAACAATTTTGGTAATTAACTATGAGAAATGTTACCAAAAGGTTCCTCGATATATTTTGAGAACATTTCCACAAAATAATCAGGCTCAGACTCCCTTCTTCTCTTTACGTTTTATTTATTTATGGACTTTTGATTTCCTAATTGTAAACACGTCTTCATTTTAGACAAGGGAGAAAGAATTGCTGAAAAGGATTGCCAACAACAAATAGAATATTAAAAACCATTTTTACTATTTATTTAGGCTAAGGATATTCAACATCAAAGAGAGAAGAGAGTTTTACTGTATTTTATAACTCTTACAAGCAGGTTTACATCAATGCTTGAAAATTAATTTCAGAATCAGATGATGGGAGTTTTCTTGAAAAAATCTTTGATTTTTATTTATTCATTTATTTTTAAAAAATTATTTTTTGTGATGGGCGGGATTTTGAAAGTGGGTTTATTAGTTATTTTTTTTTTTTACTTATAACGCAAAAACTATTTATTTGAATGTTTTAAAAGTATTGATATTATTCAGTTATCAATTACAAATAAACATGTTCATCTCTAATCATTTTGATGAGGCTTCAAATTAAAATTGATAGAGAGAATACATAAATTTTATTTGAAATAATTGTAATATTTTACTAGTATAAGAGTTAATTGAATCAGAAAATGACTACTTCTTTGTCCTTCCACTACTACTATGGATGGTGAATGTATTGCTTAACTTATGGTCCTTGTTTTTTTTTTTTCTTTCTATTATTTATGATACTTTTGTTTATTCACTATTTCATGCCAAGTGTAATTTCTACTCTTCATTCAGAGGTGGGCAAGAAGAGTTCAGATTATTGTCTAGCATGGATTACCTCCCTTTGGGCTTCTCATGGGCTTATAAAAATAACTAACCTTCCAGGGAAGCAAGTGAATTTCTGAGATTTATTTCTTAGGGTAGGGGTAGTGTTTTTTGTTTTTTTTTTTGCTGCCGGAAATATACAGTATGTTCTTTTTATAAAACTTTCTGAGATCTTTTATTGACTGTGTTTTGTTTTTGTTTTTTTTTCCCTTGCTCCCTGTTCATTTAGTTCGAATTGAGGATGGAAGTATGACGACGGATTCGAACCAAGCTCTGAGTGGCTGCAGGTAACCAATAATGAAAACAGGCAAAATTGTGAAGGAGAATCAGCCACGGCCACTTCCAACGAGTGGAAATAAAACATCAGGTAAGCACAAGAGATTTTGGAATTGTTGCATTTATATTTAAAGCAGTAGTCTTCAAACTTGAATCTTTTTCAATAATTAAATTTTATAGGGAACCCCTCGAGAAAAACAATCTTTCCTTCTATATACGGATGTTTAAATGTTCATGTAATTACTGGTTTTGGGCTTCCTTTATCAATTTATTTCAATGTATATAAACCCAAATGTAAAAGCAATGTAGGAATTGTTTGTAATGAAGAAGTATTAAGTATATTGTGGAAATATCACTCTGACAAGAAAGAAAAAAAACAAATTTTCCTTTGTCTTCCAATTCTCAGTTCATAAAAGATGGCAACTCCTGGAGCATGCTGGGAATGCAGCTTTGAATTGTAAAGGTGTCGCAAAGGAGAATCAGAAAAGACAAGATGAAGGTAAATTTACTGTTCAATGAGGAGAAAGAAAAAAAAATTAGCCAAATTTAGAAGAATGCACACAGTGAACGTTTTTGGAATGCTATTGTGTTCCTCCCTGTTGCCCTCGAAATAGCATGTCCGCCTATTTTTTTTTTTTTTTTTCCCTCCCTTGTTGAATGGTAAATTTGTCTGTGTTTGGTTTTTTGTAGTTTTTTTTTTTTTGTTTGTTAGTTTGTTTTTTGTTGCATTGTTGTTTTGCTTTGCTTGATTCATTCCCCTCCACTATGTCTGCAAGCTTATTATAGTTAGTTACCACGGGGGAGGGGGGCCTTGTTAGAGCGCATGCCCATGTTGGTGATAATGTTTTTAACTAAATGAAACAATCCATTTGCTGGCACATGAGAATTGATGAACTGCAGATTTTGATTTTCTTTTTTTTTTTTTTTCTTATATTTGTTTTTCACAAAATATTTCGTTGAGAGAACCAAATGATCGAAAATATTCTTTAAGAAGTCTATTTAGACATTAACTGAGGTGATAGCTGATAAATGAAAGGTTGCCAGGTTTTTGTTTTGTTTTTTATTTATCATTATTTATTTAAATAAAATCAGTAACAGAAAATATCATCACCCTCATGCCAATAAAAAATTCTTTGCATGCTACAGGTTCGTGTGCCCTGACCCACAGCAAATCTCGATCAATATGTTTGATTGAAGACATAGACTTGGAATGTATTCATAATTTTTCCGTCAACTCAACAAGACGGCACATCGAGATCCAATGATGTGTAAATACTGTCTAAACACTTGGATTGAGATCAGGGGAAAAACTGGACGTTGTTTGTTTGGTCTTTTTAATTTGAATCACCATGGCCATGATCACCAACTCAATTTAACATACAAAAACATAGGCTAGAGGTAGTCTTCCCTTTTCACTCGTCTGTTGGTCCATCCTTGTGTTTATTTCAGTGCCCCATGTCACATTTTTTGCCATAGAATCTTGGGAATTTACATGGGTAGTCTAGTAGCCACCTTGTGAAAATGGCCTTTTTTCAATTTGGGGAAAAAAAAAATTTAAATTTTTTAAATTTTTTTATTTTCCCCCCATTTTGGGGAGGGCTTGATTTTCAATAATGATCCATTATTGTAAAATAGACAGTCATTCCCCCACAGCCATGATGGAGCTTTTGTGATGGTAAGGCATTTTTGGAAAATTTTGGTTGGAATGATTGAGATGAATTTATAGAGACTATGAGAGAGAGAGAGTATATGGTTGAATTTCAATTCTTTTCAAAATTAAAAATATCCCCCCCCCCCTTTTTCCCCCTTTTCCAACTGGTTTTGTTACTCCAATGGATTAAAATCTTTTTTTTTTTCCTTCAATTTTCTAACTGTATTATGGCATGTGCCATTTGTTTGTTATAATAATGTCATGCAATAGTTGACTAGTAAAGTTCTTTACTGGGTTAAATGTATCCATCAGTTGTTGAATATATTTGTCTTGTATCAGATTCAACAGCCAGACCCTAATTCTTCCTGTAAAAAAAAAAATCTAATTTTCACTTTTTTTTCTTCTTCAGCTAAAGACAATGCTAATAGCCGCAGAAAACTTGAATTTAAAGAAAAACTCCCCCTGGCAGGCAAAAAGATTTATCTGGATTTAAAAGGTGTCAAACAAGAAAAAAAAGTAGAGGAAAAATTAGAAAAACTTGGAGCTGTAAGTGAATTCTGATATTTTCATCCATTTTCTTCTTTTTTTTTTTTTTTTTTTTTTTTTTTGTCTCGAGTAATGTTGTCAACCAGTTTTCAGCCCTTGTCAGGTGTGCAGAGTGCACCTGGTGATTCGGAACGAATTGTGATATTAAGTAAAGCAGGTATTCAAGAGAAAAAAAATCAATATACTTCCATAAGAATTGGTACGTTGTCAATTAGAAATTGGTTATTCAATAAATATTCTCCTCGGCCTTGTGGATGGCCTCAGAAGCTACTGCATGGGTTGTTTTTCGTTCATGTTGGCCATCACATCCACAATGGGTCCTTCATGTTGTGGAGCTACTGGTTGGTCTCCCTTCCAATAACACCCCAGACATAGTGGAGAACTTGGATTCCACTTGTTAGGGGATCACATCATGTGGATGAGAGCAGAATCATACTAGAACACATGCATGAGTTTTTATTACCATCCCATTGGTTATATGCAAGTTTGCTGTAGGGGATACCCTCACCCTAATCACACAGCTTGGGGTGTACTCAATTAGGGGCTGAATGCACAGGAAAATTTCTCCTAATGTAGAGTTCTCTTCAATCCAAACCCTGGACCTATTGTGCATGAGGTAGGCTGACTAACCATTACATTATCCTAGCAGACAGTTGGTATATCAAAGACAATTTCTCTTTGCCTGGAGTAGAGAAAGATTTGCGTCTTTTCCTTTAATTCTACACCAGACAAGGGCTGAAGAATTGGTCAAACTAAATGTGTCCCCTAAATTTAGGATACGGTGAAGAGATTTGATTGTCTAAACCAAAGTTGTCTGACTTGGAGAAGTGTCATCAACACACCATCTTGTGTTCGGATAATCTGAATTCTTCATCATATCTTTTGATGTAGGCACAATGGTTCGTCTGATTCATTCTACGGACCTCATCTCGTGTAAAATCTGTATGGACATTACATTTTACAAATGAAGAGGGCTGTAGAATGAATTGGATGGAACGTGATGCCCATAGGAAGATGGGTTGAGATTTTCTTTACAAAAGTTGATGAAAATTTTTTATATATATATATATGTGTGTGTGTGTGTGTGAGTGATCAGCAGACAGCTGTTTCGTTGTATTACAACTCTTCAGTGTAGCTATAGACTATCCATTATCCCATTCAATACCACAAGGTAGGATCGAAAACTTCGCTTCAGGCCCATAGGTTGGTGTCCTCCCTCTACTCCACGGAACTGGACGGTCAGTAAGGTTGAATTTAAGCAATATATTTATTTACGCATATATTCCCCATCCACCAGGGTGCTCTCTTCCATGTTGGAAGAGCATTGCATAAGCTTAGAATGAACAAGTTACCTCACTTGAAAAATGCTCAACCCTGAATAAGGGAGCATTATACATATATATATATATATATATATATATATATATATATATATATATATATGTGTGTGTGTGTATTTGTGAATTTAACTTTGAAACTGTTAATCTGAAATTTTCTATTTTTCCATTTTCTTTTTAGACTATAGAAAAGTTTCTTAGTAAAGAGATTCATTATTTTGTAACAAATCAAGACAAAGAAAAATTGAAAAATGATGACCAATCTCCAACTGGCAGCCCCAATATGTCCATCTCGAGTCCTTTCAACAGTGGACATACACCTTCTCCAACCACTCTTGAAAAAAAGACGTTCACAGTAAGTTGATTCTCCATTCACTCATTCTCTTGCCGTTAATGTTATTGATTAAAAGGAGAGGTAAGTTGACTGCTTACTTCCAGTGAAGACATGGAAACTATAGCTTTACCTGCAGCAATAGCCCATTATGCGTCTGTGTGTTTACATCAATCCTTCTCTCTCTCTCTTCGTTTGCTTAAAGTCAGGCATGGGCAACCTTTTTTATCTTGCAGGCCAAATGAAGATATTTTTCATCTTTTATTCAAGCTACACATTCACTTAAAACATGTTGATGGTAATAAGAAAGCGTACTTAATTTCTATTTCAGACATGAATTATTATATTATTGATTTGTGAAGTCAGAACAATAGTAATTTTACAATATAGATTATAAAATAGACTTTCTGAGAAAAATTGCGTAAAATTTTAAATAAGTGACTAGATTGGCCTGGGGCCACAAAAAAATGTTGCCATGGAGAAAATGGTTGCCCATGCACGCTTTAATGTGACCAAAAACCAACAAACAAAGATCATGATAAGGCCTTTTATATTATAAGATTTAAAATCAGTTGTTACATGTGTAAAAGAATTTAAGCTAGTCAAAGTTATATGTTGTTGAATATATGTATATATTGAACAAAAAGTCCAGTTTGGCAATTTATAGTTACATTATAAATACAGGACCCCCTACTCTAATGCTTTCTTAAAACATTTTCATTTAGGCAAAAGTCTCCTCCATTTTTGACCTATTAAATGGCAGCTTCCCCTTCACTTTACCCCCCTCCCTTGAGAATTATATATAAACATGAAATATGTATATGGGCAAAAGGTAAGTTCCACTTTGGCATTACATTGTAATAGAACCTTATTCTGAAACCCTTTGAGCATTTTATCCCTGATTACACTTTCAGGTATGATCATGAGTCTCTGACAGCCTGATCCCATCTGCAGGCGTGATTGTTAACGTGTTAAAAGTCAGAACCTGCCTAGAAGCGCGATATACACTGTTTGAAAGAATTAGCGCTGATTGGTTGAATTCTGTGGATTTTGGGGAATCCTATGTTATCTGAACTGATCAGAAAGGAGCTTATGAATCCATATGGGTGGGGTGACCCACTTCTCCCTCATTTGTTGTTTTCCTAGGAGTGAAACGGATCAATTTAAAAAAAAAAATAAAATAGAATAAAATGAAAAATAAAAACGTGTTACAAGTGAAATAGATTTCAAGGGATTTGCCCCTAAAATAAACGGTGCAAGCTGCACAAAAAAAAAATATTTCAGAAATGAATGAGCTGGATGTGAATATGTCCAATGTGGGTATAAGTTGACTTTTCTTTCATTTCATTCTCTTTCCTTCCAGGTTACTCGTGGTAAAGCTATGTTGCAATGTGCCAGAAAAGACACTGCGGTAAGTCCTTGTTGATTTCTGTGCTGTTTCTTATGGATTGACATATACATGACTGGTCTGTAGTTTTGAGAAGGGTCGTAAACCTAAATGGGTTTTTATTAGGGTGTTCAATTCACAATGATTCTTCATGCCAAATTGATCCCTTTGTTTATGTCCAGCAGTATTTGTGCTTGTTTTCTTGAAATTTTCTTCTTTTTGGTGATCAAACCCCCCAAAAGGCTAGGAAAGTAACTTAATAAGTTTTTAATGGGGGGCTCAATTTACAATCATACTTAATCCCAAATTGACCCCTTAGTTTGTGGCCAGCAGCATTCATGCTTGTTTGAAAAGCTGTGAAAAGGCTAGAAAAGTAATTCATTGATCATCCATCCATCCATCCATATATATATATATATATATATATATATATATATATATATATATATATCTATATCTTTCCAAATCGTAAATTTATGATTCAAACCATACTGGTAGTATTTCCACCTAATTTTATCTCTACCCCTGCTTGATTTATAGAATAAAAGCTGTAAATGGGTGATGGTGATTCATGATTTCCCTTAGAATGCTAGTTTCTGTTTTTTTATTGCAATGCTGTAGACTAATAAGTGAGCAGCATGGATCAGAAATGAAGAATGTAACAAGAACCAGTTCAACAATGCGCCCACCCTCAGTGGTGGAAGTAGTAGGAGGAGGAGAAGAGCAAATAGTCTTTCTTTAAACCAATTGATTCTCATACCTCTCTCTCTCTCTCTCTCTCTCTCTCTCTCTCTCTCTCTCTCTCTATATATATATATATATATATATATATATATATATATATATATATATATATATATATATATATATATATATATATATATATCTCTAGACTTTAAAATGCAAAAATGTTTTTATGATACCAGCTGGTGAGAAAAAAATTGATCAAAATAGTATTCTTTTAATGATGTCCCACCTTTATGATATGAAATCTCTTCCTATTTCTGTTGTATGACATAACTGGGACTAACTGGCCGAGAACCGTCTGATATGGCTGTGTGGACACATCTAAAAACAACCTTGTAATTTGTGATAGCAACAAAAAGGTGAAAGGAAAACTAGTTAAAAATTGATAATCTTGTACTTATTTATTACATAATTAGTTTCTTCAGTTTTCTATTTGGTCTAGCTGGCTATTTATCTATCACGTATCCAGGCTGAACCGATCGAACGAGGTAGCTGGAAATTTAAGCATTTACTCCTTATGCCTTTGAAAAATAGTTCTTTTTGTTTTGTTTTTTTTTTGTTTTTTCGTGTTTTTTTTCCACCCCCGCCAGAGTTTTTAGGGTGTGTATGGGGGGTGGGCAATTTGCAATCAAAGTTTATGCTATATTGTTCCCTTAATTTGTGTCCAGCAGTATTTATTTATTTTTTTTCAAATTCAGACCTTTTTGAGTGGTCATAAAGGCAAAAGTAATTTATTTGTTGACTATTTTTTTTTTTTTTTCTCCCCAAATTTTTTTGTTGTGATCACCCCCAGTACAACATGCTGTCATGCTATTGGGTGACTAACCAGACCTATTATTAAATGGATTTGATTTATGTCTGTTGCAATATTTATATTCATGGATTTTTTTAATTTCTTCCTCTAGGCCGACAACATTATTGAGAAGGCCAAGAAATTGGGAGTGAAAGTTGTTCCTTACCTCAGTAAGTTTTCCTTGAATTTTTCATTTGTGGTCCCAGGTTTCAGCCTACTATGTATACAGGGTGTCTCATGAATTTGCCCCCTTTCATAGTTGTAAAGGCAATAATTAAAGTAAAAACTCTCCGAGAGTTATTTTCTTTGCACTTACTCACGTGAATTCTATCACTTTTGATAAACTGCTATTTTGCAATATCCCAGTGAAATAGATTTTCTAGCACCAGTTCTCCCAGATTTTGATCAGATTACAAATTTTGCTCGATTAACTTTTTCGAGACTCCTGTACATATATATCTTGTGGTATCTATGACTACTGGGAAATATATATATATATATATATGATCCGATTGATTCCTTCAAGATTTTGGTTCTCCTATGTATCACAAGTTATTTTTTTAATTTAATCATGAAAGAATAGTTTCCTCCAACCATTGAAGGATTATTAACATGTTTTGGGCTTTTTTTTTTTTCTCTACAAGTTTAATAGGTTTGTCTTTAGAGGGTTGGGAAAAAAAAATCATTGCTCGATTGTTAGTTTTGATTTTAGTCTAATTGGTGCTACATACTCTTTTGACCCCTATTTCCCTTCATTTGGCTTTAGGCACTTTGTACTAGATGTAAACAAAAGTGAAGCCAAGCAGAGAAAAGCTGTAATGAGCAGCAGCTGTTCTACCTATGCCCGCTGCTTGCTTGGTTGCTACTTGTCTACTTACCTGTGGGTCAGATGTTTGAATCGCAGAAATCGTCAACCAAAACGATCAACATTAGTTTCTCTCAGTTTTGAAGTTGGTTCAGCTGGCTATGTATGTATCACGCATATAGTCTGCATCAAGGGTTGAAAATATAAATATTTACTCCTTACTGTATCTACAAAAAAAGCAGTTGTTTAGTTTTTTGTGTTTTTTTTTTGTTTGTTTTTTGAAAATTCAGGCTCTTTTTAGTGATGCCCAAAAATGTGAGGTCTGCAACTTATTTATTGATCACCACTTCTTTCCAATTTTCACCTTCAACACAGAATGCTGCCAAAAGATTATTCATATTTCTATTGAGTTATATACCTGACCTGTTTCATATATCTGTTTGCTTTAGTGTGACAGAAACTAACCAACTAACAAAAGTGACAGCAGCTTTCATGTTATGAGACAAATACTGGGAGATCTTTCTTTTCCTTTATCTCTTTATTTATTCTTATCCTGTTGTCAGTTCACATTTTTTATGAATTTATGAATGAAAATTTCTTGATTCAAAACAAATTTTCAAGTGTCTACGATGCAAAAATTAGAAAAAAAATCTTCTGTTGATATTTAAAAAAAAAATTGCATAAACTCCGGAAATATTTTCCTATCATGTTTTATACTTGTTAATGCTTTTTTTTCTCTTTATGTGGTTCATTTGAGGAACTTGGACTATAAAGCTTAGTTAAATTTAAAGAAATTATTTGAAAATATTATTTTCTTTTTCTTCTCATTTTTTATTTTTTATTTTATTTTGATGATTTGATTCTGCTAAATCATAATATTTTTTCTATCTAGAAAATATTCATAAATATAAACTCTATTCAAAATAGATTACATATACTTTGAAGTGAAGAAAATATTTTTTTTTTTTTTTTGTCACTTTCATTATAAATTGACCACTCCAAGAATGTTTTTCTGAGAAAACATCCAGCCAAGATTGGGATGTAGTATTAATATATCATTCAGATCAATTAAAACTTGCTGTGTCAAAACATTTTAGGCCATAAATATTAAGGGTAGGTCACAATGAAATCTTTTTGAACTAACCAAAATTGTGTATATCAAAGCAGTGTTCATTATCAATTTCAATGTCCGTCTGTCTTTATGCTCTTCTATATGAACGTTGGAATTTTTCAGGTTTGATGAAATGGCTTATTAAAGAGCAGGCACGAATCAATGAACAGGTGAAAGAAGCTCCGCCAGCACCGCCTTCAGCAAAGAAAGCTAAAGTAGAAGTAGGTCTTCATTTTTATTTATGAGGGGAAGGGGGGGTTGTATTAATCAAATGAATGAAAGAAAAATTTGAATTAAATAAATGTAAGAAAAAAAATTTGAAGTAAATGAATAAAACGTAATGAATAAAAATTATTGAAACTTGAACTTCTTGACTTTTTATGATACACCCTCAGAAGATAAGCTGTAATTCATACTCAATATTGTCTTGCGGCCAGCATGAAAGAAGGAGCAAAACTTCAATCACACTGCTGGTCATTTCCACCTTACTGACGAAGCCTCTGCGAGGTGGCGAAAATTTGATAACAAATAAAATAAAGCATAACTGTGTAATATAATTATGGTTTTGTGAAATGTATTCATAAAGATGAAACTACCAAAATGCAACTTAAATCATTGGCTGCAAAGACCAGTAACTACAAAATGAAATGTATTTTGTTCGTATTGATCTGATCTATATTTTGAAGATCAGTTAGTCTTGCTCTTTATTGATATTTTGATTCTTTTGTCTTTCAGGAAAAAAATAAAAGACTTTTGTCCAAAGGTAAGATTATATTCTTTTTATACTTTGAATCCTGTTTAGTGCAGTGGTTTTGAAACTTTGGAAACTCAAGGACCCTTTCTATAAAGGAAACCAGTGGCTCTTGCCAAAATGATGAATCACCGTAGCAGCTCATTATAAACCTAGAAATCCAATTTTTTTTTTTCCTTTGTTCTTTAAAGGGGTTCGCTGGATTAACTAGAGTTAATGCCTACGGGACCACAAAACTAAAGTCAATACTCGTAGGACCATGATTATCAGTAGGTGTCAATCAAACTGGCACGAAAGAGAAAAAAAACCCCTAAGCAAGGGTTTAGTTTATGAAAACTATGCTTAAGGAGAAAATTTGCGTTTAAAAATTTACATGGCTGAAGGGAGTGGGGAGACTGGTGAACTGCTGATGTGATTCACAGTGATCTTGCAGACACATATTTTCAGCTTTTTAGTTTTTTGACGAATTATAGACCACAATGAAAAGATTTTTGATCTTTTAAAAAATGTTGTTCATTTTAGATGGATTGCTTTTATACCAATTCAAATATTTGATAAAGGTCTGTGTACAATTAGTATGCTTTTTGATAAGCTGGGTGATGTTGTTTCTCTGCCACCATCAGGGTCAACGGGAATGCTTGCTTTATTTGATGGACCTCAGTTTCAAAACCACTGCATTAGTGTAATTGATATGTGTCTTGAAATCATTGGTTAGATTATCATCATTTGATATTGTTATAAGGTGAATATGTTGGATTGGGGCAGTGTTTCTCAAACATTAAATTTCCGTGTCATTTGCACTCAAGTCTTCATCCATGGCTAAATAGACTTTTGTTTTTAATTATCTTTTATTCTCAATTGTGTACGATATAAATTCATTTTGTATCTTGAGCAAAAAGCATAAATTGACTCCTCTCTTGACTGTTTATTTTATTCATATTTTTTGAGTCTCCTAAAAATATCTAAAGACCAGACAAGTTTTTGTTCACTTAATCATCTGATATTCTGATTTAGTTAGTTCCTGAATCCTTGTTGCTGAAAAGAACCAAAGACATGCGGCTATTGGAAAGTTCTTAGACTATGCTGCCAAAAATCTAGAATTTTCTGAGAATCAATGTGCTAAAAACCTGCTTGGCAGTCCCATAAGTAACTGCAGAAACTTTGATTACCATAGCTCTAGCCACCCTTGGATTATACATTGACAGACAGACTGACAAAAAAAAAAAAATTGATGAATTATAGTAATCTGGAACTGACATTTGTCCAGCTTTGAAATGCACTTGCCACTCTAAAATCTTGTGTTGTGTCCTAAAAAATTTTTGCCAAAAGCCTAAGCGAGCATTTTGAGGGTCTTGGTTGCAGATTGCAGAGATGTTCTTGCATGATGTCACAAAGCCTTGCTTAATCCTAGAGCACAAGTAGATAGCACAAAGCCTCTTGGCAGATTAACTTTGTAGACTGTCAGCTACACATGCGTTTCTTTTGTATGATATAATCACTGGATTGGTATAATCATTGTGATTGCTTTTTTTTCTTCTATGAGAATTTTACATTTCAAATTTTCTACCAAGTTTTTTTCCTTTTTATTTATTTCTTCTTCCTTTTCTTTTTTTAAAAATATTTTATTTATTTTATTTTTTATTCATTTTTTATTTATTTATTTTTTTTTTTGTCCTGTTCCTGATTCCAGCAAGAAATCTGAAACAGCCTTTTATCAAATTTGAAGCGGTAAATAAATTTTTCCGCCCAATCCAAATGGAACTGAACAGCTGGCCCTACCTGAACATGAACTCCCCCGAGGGCAGCTGTCCGTTCGATGATTGGCTCCTCGGTGTTTCAGCCATCGGATCATCAAAGCAAGAAACGGCCACCAAGCGAAAAAACAGGCAAGATGCAGTTGGTTGTTGGTCAGCAGAATCCGAAGGTCAAGGGGAAGTGCCCAACAGACTTCAGAAAATGAAAATAAAAAAGAAAGGGTACGTGATAACTCCTTTCTTTTCTTTTTTCTTTTTTTCCTTTTTTCTTCTTTTTCTTTTTTTTTTCTTTTTTTAAAAAATGTTAGGTGTTAATTTCCATTTTGTCAAATATGGTTCATTTATAGCTAAAACCCAAGTCCACAAAATTGGGGTGACTATTGTATGTCCCACCGGTCATAGAAACATTGGGTTGTATATGTTTCGGGAGTCCTCAAAGGGTTAAGAACCCAATGGGCATCAAAGTGTGCAGAATGTTTGCCTCCTATTTCAGTTTTCGACTACTATTTTGAAAGTCTTCGAAACAACATCTCATTTTTAGTTCTTTTATATTTTTTTAGTGTCCCAAATCCGCCAGTCAAACAGCAAGTTCCCAAAAATGCCCAAGGTCGGAGGTTGGTCAACTGGGAGAGACGGAAACTAGCAGAGAAGAAACTTCGTCAAGGATTTTGTGAATGTTGTGAAATGCGTTTTGATGATGTGAAAAAGGTAAAGATATGATAATTTTCCCATCAGAAGACAACTATTATAAACAATGCAAGGTGGACAACTTACTGTGTTTATAAAAACATTTAACCAAGTTTAATTGTATCCGTTAATTTTTTTTTTTTTTTTTTTTTTTTTTCGGTACCATCAGAAAACTTCAGTTTAGTCTCTACGTACATTTAATATATATATTAATTTTTTTTTTTTTTTTTTTTTTTTTTCTTCAATTCAGACATTAAGCTTCTCAATAGGTTAGTCTCCAAAGGGTTAAAAAGAAAATTTTAGCTGTCAAAAAATTCAATGATATTCTGTTATGTATTAATCAATTTTTTTTTTTCTTTTTCTTCTCTCCAGCATCTAAACTCTATTGAACATTCAAAATTTGTGAAGAATGAAGCGAATTATCGACAACTCGACAGCCTCATCACAGATGGTTACAATGTCCAACAGTTTGTCTCTAAGGTTTCCAATCATCCAAAGTTGTACTCGGAAAATAGGTTAGTACACTTATATCTCAGGATTTTTATTTTTTTATTTTTTTATTCCCCGCTACCCAAAATGATGCACTCACGAAAGCTAAGCTTAGATTCTGCCACAATTCGATCAAATCATCACTAATTGAACTTTAGGTTGAACTTGGATCAGCTTCCCCAAAGTGTTGCCAATTCATATTATTATTTGTGGATCGAAATGTTTAATTCTCGTGTCTACAAAACTTGCTGCCTCCTGGCGTCACATAAGCGTAATCTATCAATGAAAACATATTTATCTAATTTATATTTGATTCAATTTAATTTATTCAAAACCAGGATTATTACACATTTGTCAAACAATATTTTGGAAATACTGAACATAATCAATTCATGACAAAACTTCAAAGTAAACGATTTATTTTAATAACAAAACTTAGCAATTTTCTGATTCAATGTTTACTTCTATTGAAACTTCCATTTTCAAAAAGACATTGATATACCATCATTTTACATCCAGAAATGAGGCAACAATGATATAAACGCATAAATTTTCCTTGCAATAATGTAAAAGTGTGAAAATAGGTATTATTAATCATCCAAAGTTTCTTGCGATGATATGGATGAGTCGCCATTTTTAGTTTATTTTTCATTTAGTCGAAAAGATAGTGATGTTTAGCAGACTCCACAGTTTTGATCGCAGGAAATAGAACAGTTTCTATTGGTTCGGTTCAATTGTCAACACTATCACTGAAACTTTTTTTACGGTCATAAGAACACTCATGTCAACTGTTGATTGCCAATTGAACTAGAAATCGAATTGGTGATCAATTGTAAATGAGGCTCGAGCTTAACTTGAGAGCTAGCTGCAAAAAAAATGCTCCGACAAAAAAGTTATGTGACAATTGATGTTATTTCATGTGAGCTATGTGGAATGGAATGTCTCCGAACAGTTACATGTTCAAATTGATGTTAGGGTTAGGGTTATTTTTTCTTGTATAGCATACAGAAGTATTGTAGCTCTTATATAAACAGCTTCTTGGGCATTTGTAAAAAGTGGTTCTGTATTGGTCATTTCAAATGACCATAATGGTTGATAATTGGTTTTGTAGGTTTGAATCTCTATATTCTTGTCTGAATTTTGTTGGACACAGCGTTATATTCACTGCATGTGGTTTAATTGGACAAATTTTTTCACAATGTTCTGGCCTGATACTCTCCTGCCTTCCTTTGGTATCTATCGTGTCCTGTGAAATCCATGTGGGGGGGGGAGAAATAGCATCCCCTCATATGTATGTTGAGATTTTTTTTCTTTTTCCTTTGTTGTTTTTTCTTTTTCTTTCGTTGTTTTTTTTTTCTTTTTCCTTCGTTTTTTTTTTTTCTTTTTCCTTCGTTGTTTTTTTTTTTTCTTTTTCCTTCGTTGTTTTTTTTTTTTCTTTTCCCTTCGTTGTTTTTTTTTTTCTTTTTCCTTCGTTGTTTTTTTTTTTCTTTTTCCTTCGTTGTTTTTTTTTTTTTTCTTTTTCCTTCGTTGTTTTTTTTTTTTTCTTTTTCCTTCGTTGTTTTTTTTTTTTTTCTTTTTCCTTCGTTGTTTTTTTTTTTTTCTTTTTCCTTCGTTGTTTTTTTTTTTCTTTTTCCTTCGTTGTTTTTTTTTTTTCTTTTTCCTTCGTTGTTTTTTTTTTTTTCTTTTTCCTTCGTTGTTTTTTTTTTTTCTTTTTCCTTCGTTGTTTTTTTTTTTTCTTTTTCCTTCGTTGTTTTTTTTTTTTCTTTTTCCTTCGTTGTTTTTTTTTTTTTCTTTTCTTTTTCCTGGTTCTGTGACTTCCTAATGGGTTTTATGCATACTCTCCTCTCTCGGTCCACACTCATGGAATTCCAAATTCACTGCTCCCTCCCGATCAAACGTGCAAAATAAACAACGGTGAAGATATTAGTCCATATCGACCACATACAATGATATAGTTTTCTATCTTCAGACAAAAATATATTAATATTTTTTTCTGAAATGAAAAAACTAATGCCATCCCATCTGAAATTCATTGTCACCCATTTCAGGTTATTTTCAGATAATAGTTCATATGTGTGAGGTAAGTGGGTGTTCGGCTTGAAAATTTGGTACTTTAATAATAAGGGGTCCAGGCATGATATGAAGTAAAATGTTATGTAAAAGACTAAAAGTTATCCCCCTTTATCTTTTATCATCAGTTCGTAATAATATTTCATCTTTTCATTGAATCACCTGTGCCCAGGTAAAAGATAAATAAGGAAAATGGCCCAACTAAAATAAAATTGCATTTTAAAGATCATTGAAGACTTGAACAATTCTGCAGGTCTATCTAACAATATAAATTTGATTCAATCACACCTGAAAAATGTTAATAGGTGATTTTCAGTTAGTATTTATTTCTAATAAACTATTTATTTCAAGTTGGGCAATTTTTTCCCTTATTTATCCACTCTGGCTATTAGTACCTAAATTCCAAATCACCGTAGCTATGATCACGGATTCCTCTGCTTAACAAAAACATAGCTTAGAAATATGCATCCTTTTTCGCTTATCTGTTGGCATGGGGGGGGGGGTCTCAGTGTTCCTGAACACATTTTTTTTCTCCCCTCCCCTCACTTGTTTTTGGAAGGGATGTTAGTTTTACAATAATAATCTATTGTATAATGGATGCTTATATTTTTCCTCAGCCGTAACATAACATTTATGATGTTAGGGTGTCTGTGGAAAAACTGGAATTTTAGAGAGTATAAGAGAGTATGATTTAAGAGAGTTAAATTTATTTATTTTATCTATTTATTTATTTATTTATTCATTCTATTTTTTATTTATTTATCTATTTATTTATTCATTTTTCTCTTTTGGATAAAAATTACGTCTGTTTTTGTTACACCTTTTCTCTTGAAACTGACAACTCCAGCCGGTCAGGACCTTTCATCTCATCAAATCGTGTATTGCTCTATCTAACTTGTGTACCATGTGTGTTCCTGTCCGGAGAGTCAGGTTGGGTTAGCAAAGTCTTTGATGACAGATATATCCACTTACAGCGAGGGAGTATTGTGAGAAAAATGAAGTAACTTGGTTATGGTGATTCATTTATAGGCAGAGGTGGCAATATCTGGAAAATCTGATGTAGAATTAGGCGAAGGTTTGGGGTTTTGTTTTTTTTTTTTTTTGAGAACTTCTGATTGTTTTGGTTTATCTCTTTGAAAATTTTGATGCAATTAGAATTATTTCATTTGTTTATTAGTTACGTTTTTTTTCTCAAGATTGGATATTGTTAAAATGATAACATAAGATATTGAAAATAAATGATTTGGGTGAATTTTCTCGTTTCACATCGTGGAGAGAGGGATAATTATCTGAAATCTCAATTTTGAAGTCGCAGAAATCCATGGTACACTTTGTAATGTCTGGATGGTGGACCCCTAATTATTGATCTAGCTCCAAAATGGCTAAATTTAATTTTGGCTTTGTTGTATCTTTGAATGCTTTTTTGGACCCCAACATCCATGTTATAAAGTATTACCTGTTTCTTTTGTTGTTGGTTATTTTTTTTGTTTTTTTTTCTCCAAGTAATTTTACTTTTTTTTGTTCTGATTCTTCTTGAGTCTTCATCTTTCATAACCCTTTCAAGACTGACCTATCTAGTTGCTTGATACCTAAATTCAAATGCTCCCGCTGGAAGTCATAGAAAGCTTGAGATATATTCATCCAAAGAGTCTTGAAAGGGTTATAGCAATTTACCATATTAATGATGAATTATTTTCGTTCTGTAATTTAAAAAAAAATTTTTTTTTTTTTTTTTCTTTTTTTTAAATTCAAGAAGGCTATTGTTGTTAATGGTCAAGACACAAGCAGCCAAGTGGCCGCTGTTGATGGTAAATTTAAATTCCAAGAAGCAAATGACAAGATTACTCTGAACAGTACTTTTTAGGGTTACGGTTAGGGTTTCAATTCCCTGAATGTGATTTCCAGTTTAGGGAAAAAAAACATCTTTTCTTACTTGCTATTGTGCAGTTAATGTAGGTGCAGTGCCACGTTTTTCTGTTTAAAAAGTGAAAAAAAAAATTGTTGACATTGTCGTCTGCTTCTTTGACTTTGAATTCACTATCGTTAGCTGTTTCTTGGCTGCTTGAACAGCAGCCATTTTGAAACGGTAATGGTCACAATTTCCCTTGAGGAATTGATTTTTTGACTACTGCTGATACTTGAAAAGCATGGGAAAATTTCTCAATATATTAACCGCAGTAATTTTTTTGTCTTATCAATTATTAGAGTAGAGTAAAATGTATGGATGTCCAAAAGCAACAAACAATAGTCTATAAAATTCCTGATTTGCCACTTTACTCCCTCCCTACCCCCACAACTAACCTTTCTGTGCTGTTATAGGATTATTACTGACTATTGTAAAATTATGAAAGTGTCAATGTGAGTATTACCTCTCCCAAATAGTATCCTGTTCCTAGGGTCAGGTATGGACAGTGTTTCAGAGTTGCCCCACCATAAAATTGTAAAGAAGAGTTGGAAACAGTGCTAACATAATTTACGAAAATTTGTTCTTTCTCGAGACTATTTATTTATTTATTTATTTCTAAAAATTTTTTTCTTCCAGTTTTTTAAAATTTCAAATACGCTTAAAAAAAAAATCGTTGGTATCATTGACGAAATGTGATTTGTCGTGTCGCCAAACTTGAAAACCATGCGATATATTGATTCCCTGGTGAATTGTTGCTTTTCTACCTGTAATCAAGTGGGGGGGAACTTATCACGGCAGCAGCTGTCAAAGAGTTAATTTTTGTTTTCGTTGTTTCTATTTACTCTGAATTGTTGGTCTGGGCAGTTTGTTCATTAACCCAATCAGTGCTAAAAGTGATTCAACTTCTCTTGCTACTTCACCTGTTCAGCATAACAAAAACCTTTTGACGCTGAAGGTGTAAATACTCCAATGGTTCATCACGATTCAAAGCTTTTACAAGCATGTCTTGTATTGATTGATTGGTATTCTGATTGCAAGCAGTGTTGCCAATTCAGTTCTTTTTGCCGTTTGGCGACATGAAAATTGCTGATTTAGTCCAGATATTTTTGGACAGTTTTTAAATTTCTTAGGGGTGTGTTTTTGGTCATTTTCAAGTTGAGCTCTAGATGTATTAAGAATTCATGTAGTGGATTAGAATTTTATGCTCTTTAGAAGGATATGAAAACACCTCATTGAAGAAATTCAGACAAAAATAAATATTCTGTGTGGCTTTAGTTTACACTCTTAACCCACTGGAAGTTTTGTATTTGATGGAATATAAGAGCCCTCCCTTCCCATTTTAGTAGAAAACATCAAACCAAGAACCACAAGTTCAACAATGCGTCCACAGTCCGTGTTGGTTGGTAAGAGGCTGAGGAAGTAGAGCAAGCTTTTTTTTTCTTTTTCTTCAAAAATGCTGACCTTGTACATTTTATTGACATCATAGCAGCTTTTGGAAAAGAAGAAATTGATTGGAATAGATGTTCTTCTAGTGACATAGCACCTCTCCCTCCCGTCCCTACCTCCTACTCTCTGTTGATTAGCATAATTGGAACCGGCTGAGATACTTACCGAAAAGCGTCTTATTAAGGAAAAAACTTGAATAAAGCGTAACTAACACAGTGAGAAAAATCTTTTTAATATTACAGCTCTAATTCATAAGAGGAAACAAAAGTGGCTTAGCTATATCTCAACTTTGCTTATAAGACCTAGAGGGAAGTGGGCTACATGTGTCATCAAATAAAGTAATTTTCATCATTTTAGTTTTTTTTTTTTTTTTTTTTTTTTTTTTTTTTTTTTTTCTCCCCTCCCTGTTATTTAACTAAATATTTATGCTGTTTTTTTTTTTCTCCTTTTAGCTCAAGTTCACTGGAGTATTCTTCACCTGGAAGAATTGTTTTACTCACTCTGAGCAGCTCCACTTCGACACATGCAATACCTTCGAAAGAATCTGGCAATGCTGTGATCACAATCCCTGACAATAAACCGGTTTGTCAGACGGCAACATCTGGAAGTGACTCATCAACATCTGAGGACGATACACCAAGGGTCCCAGAAAATGAAAATAAAATCCCTGAGGCTAAGAGTGTTAATGAGCAAGCGGCAAACAAAGGTGCTCCTCCGTTAACAACCTGTATGAAGACGCCTGTTAAAGCAAACGCCAAGATGCCAAGTTTACGTCAGAATGCCTCCCCGTCACTAAATGGTCTGAGAAGTCCTCTAAAATGTCTTCTCAACTCTCCAAGTCGGCTAGATTTCAATGCAACAGAGAAGCAAGCTGTGCAACCCAAAGGCTTGAGTGTGGGTTTCCCTGCTGCTCCTACAGTAGCCTCACACTCCTTATTTCTCACAGAAAACCAGCCGCAGCAGCGTTCAAGAAACGACAAATCGGGGGCAACTGATGATCAAATTGAGAACGTACAGCCAGTCAAGTCTGTTAAGTACTCGTCCCCTTCGTCACAGGAGAATCTCTCCGCAGAACCAAACCAAACCTCTGAGAATCGGTGGAAATCTGTCAGTGCGAGAACTCAAGAGAGCTGTGCAGGTGCGACAACTGCGTTGCCATCGGTTACTGCCTGTTTCACGCCACCCCAACCTCTGTTGAACAATACTTGTAAGAATTCGAGAAGTCCCTCGTTAGGGAATAGTTCGGGGTCAAAGTCTGCCAGTCTGTCTTTGAAGAGGAACTTTCGGTGTTCAGCAGGTAAATCCAAGAGTCAGCGACTGTTCAAACTCGGAGAAAAATGGCAAGTCTTGAGTCAGCAGAGCGTGAAGAAGATTCTTTTTAGCGACGAGTCCCCTGAGCCGTTCACAGGTTTCGATCCGCAGGATATTTTCCGGAACAGCGACTACTCTGATGTCTCTTACGAAACTGTATCGGAGGTCATTCTCACCGACCCTTCTGAATTTGAATGGGTTTTGGGTAATTGCGAAGGTAGACAAGTAACTGAAGGTTCTCACAGTGAGCCCTCCTCACAGGCCACATTCTTCTGTAACCCTCAAAAGACTGTTCCTATGAGAGACTCTGCTTCCGTTGATTGTACTCGAGAAAAACTGATTGCCAGGGAGAACGATTTCAAGAAATACGTTTACTCACAAGATGATATGCTTGTCCCGTTTTGTGGAGGGCAAAACAAATGTGTCAGTGAGGGCACAGAGCCCAACTCTGCAAACGGCAGTAACTGCAACAGGGATTCTTCGAATTCTGAGAGCCCTAAAAATTACAGTGACAATGCAGAGGTCTATCTAAATTCTCACAAAGACTTCCCTCCCTATATACCCAACGGCCAGACCTCCGGCTACTGTTCCCCCTCATTTCAACAGAATTCTCACGTTCAGCCGACCTCGATTGTGGACGATTCGCGGCGTTATCAGACCAACGACTTCGGGACCAAAGTCATACAAGATCTGGATTATTCACAAACTCCTCGTTATTTGCATTTAGAACCTGTCAGTCCGTCAGCATCCAACTGCGGATCAAGTCTTGACAATCCATCGGCGAAACACGTGTATCTTTCCAATAACCAACGCTTTCAGCAATTTCAGTATTCGGACTCGAATTATCAAGCAAATCCAGATGCTCGATCACAGGATGTGCATCGTAATTATCCCCATTTATTTGATGCAGAGACTATGGAGCCATCTTGCAGCCCGACTTTAGACCAAAGTCAGTCTTTAGGAAAGTCGCAAGAAAAACAATCTCCAGGCCGATACTCTTTATCAGACGCGGGCATTTCGAACTATCGTGGAGACACGCCCATCGTTGGTGACAATGGCTTAAATGAAAAGACCATTCTCCCAGACACCCCTCTCCCTAATTTGGGCTATGAATGCTCGTCCCTATCTGCGATGAGTGTGGAAAGGACGTCGAACGAGTCGGACCAGAATCTCGACACTCCGCCTGATCCTCCGATCGGATCGTCAAACAGTGGCAACAACAACAACAACAACAATAGCTTCGAACCCATCCCCGTGTTAAATTTCGATAGTTCGTTCAACCTCCCCGTGCAGAACTTCCCGATCCTTTCGGGTTTTACTCCGCCAGATAACGAGGAAAAACATCCGGCTTTCGGAGATTTCATACCTAGTACCCCTTTGAAAGCCCCCGAACCTCCTTTACCTGCTGATTCCCAAGATCAGGAAAATTCTCGTCCTATTTGCTACCATAGGGACTCCAAAGACGATGATAGTATCGGTGTTGATTCATCAAACAACCCTATCAAGTTTGAAAAAAGCAATTATATCAGTAGTTGTGAAAAGATCGAAATAAGTAATGGTGATAAGATTGATAATATGTGTGATAGCATTAAGAAAAGTAGATATAATTGTAAGTACGATAATACACATAAGATGACTCCTGTTTATTTTAATTCTTATTTGTCGTCACCCCAAACTGCTGAGACACATTCCTTAATATCGAGTCTTTCTCAAACTGCTGTTATACCCCTGCTAGCGTCGTCAGAAACTCCCCTGAATGATCGGCAAGATTTTCCTTCCGGTGCCAAATTGTCACCGATTTCACCAGTGCCGCAAGAAAGTCCGGAACCTGTATTGGAGAGAAAGATACCGGAGTTAACCCTGGGCTGCGAACTGCAGACCTCTCCTCCTTTGCAAATGAATCTGTCGGTGTCCACACGCCGACTTTCGCAGCATCAGGATGACGACCCTGATATGCCTCCTCAGTTGCAGCTTGAAATGCAGCAGCCGCCTTTGTTTGCGGATTCGCAGTGCCAACTAGCCCCTCCCCATTTGAGTCCCGAAGAGCCCCTAAAATCCCTGAAAAGGTGCCGTCTGTCACCCTCCCGGCAAAAACAGAAACCACCGTCATTATCTCGAAACCGGGCCAGTAGGTCTCCTTCACTCTCTTCCTCCTCCTCCCCTTCCTCAATCCTCATGATGACCAACTCTCCACAGGAAGACTGTTTCATACCATTGTCCAAGTTCACATCGAACACCAAGAATCGTCACAATCTTAACTTGAATGTTACACACTGCTCCGTCTGTTCATGCTTAGCAAACAATGGCTGTAAGCACAAATGTCCTAGCTCAATCACTGCCCCGCCCCTTGTGAATGACTGTGCCCCTCATCAACAGTGGAATACAGAAGCTGACCCGCTCTCTATTTCCACCTACGAATCGACATCGGATAGAAAACCACCGTCTGTCATCTCATTATCGTCACTCACATCGTCTGACCCGCACGTCCCTGGCGGAAATACCAATCCTAAAAGTGAAAGCGATGCTACGGATTCCTCCCTGAAGCTCCCGGCTGAAGGGATGGACACATCCGACGATGCGTACCCGACCTGCGAGTGGAACGGTTTGAAGAACGATAGCCCAACGGAAGTGAAGGATAGCGGCTTTTTCAGTGTGGAGGAACTCAGCCCGAAAAAGACGCCCAATTCAGACTCGCGCTATTTGACATCGAACGTGAAAAATATATCGAACATTGCCAGGCCGTGTTCGGTGGTGTTAGAAAAGACACCAGACATGCTGCTGGCCCCCTCGTTACGTTTCCCCCTCCAAAGAGCAGTTGACCAACAGAATACATTCTCGGTCAAGCGTTTTGATAACAATGGCGCGACATCTCCCAATTCTAGGGCAAAACCGCGGCTTTTAAAACGACTTTCAGACAACCAGAAGACCTTTAGGCTGGATTACATTCATGGTCACAGTGGTGGTCGAAAGAACTCGTCGTCACGGCTTTGGGCCGGCAAAACACGAAGCACAATGAAACAAAATTATAGATTCAAATGATTTCCCACTTCAGTCATAAAAAAAAGAAAAAAAAAGGATATTTAAATCTATTTCCATCAAATGTTTTTTTCTTCCAGATGCAGTCCTTGGTGTTTTTTTCATTTTTTTTTTTCTCTGGTCTCTAACATTCTGATCTGTGCTATCACCTGAACTAACCAGGTGTGAATGTTGAGGAATCTCACAAATCCGTCAGAAAATTCATTTGCTTGGTCGACATAGAAACACCTTCAGTTTCAATGATGTATTCCAATACAAAGCACTTTAAAGTTCAGTGGTGGATAAATCTGTGGGTCTGGGGTCCCACCCCTAGTATTCCATCTAGTGTCACTCCTTAACGGATACCCATGTTGTTGGAGTCTTCCCATCTCTATCTCCTTCCCCACGATTCATTTTGGGTCAGCCCTTTTTTTATTTTCCTTTTCATCTACTCTTGTTGCCAACACTTGCTTTTCTCTTTGAAACAATTTCTAGATTTAAAATGAAATTTGCGATATAATGGATGGTAGGCATCAATATAGCTTTTAGCTTCAAAATAGCTAGAACTAGCTCTAAAGTAGCTGAAAGTAGCTCTGAAATTACTAAATTGGCAAATAGGTATCACAGTAAAGGTAAATTGTGATTCGTAATTTCATATTCCTCTCTGAATGGAGATTGAATCTGATTGGTTGAGAATGGAACCTGTGGCGATTGAATCTGATTGGTTGAGAATGGAACCTGTGGCGATTGAATCTGATTGGTCGAGAATGGAACCTGTGGCGATTGAATCTGATTGGTCGAGAATGGAACCTGTGGCGATTGAATCTGATTGGTCGAGAATGGAACCTGTGGCGATTGAATCTGATTGGTCGAGAATGGAACCTGTGGCGATTGAATCTGATTGGTCGAGAATGGAACCTGTGGCGATTGAATCTGATTGGTCGAGAATGGAACCTGTGGTGATTGAATCTGATTGGTCGAGAATGGAACCTGTGGCGATTGAATCTGATTGGTCGAGAATGGAACCTGTGGCGATTGAATCTGATTGGTCGAGAATGGAACCTGTGGCAATTGTCACTTGTATTGAACTGAACTGTTGAATTTGACGTGATTTGCAAGTGTTAGCAACAGAGAATCTACTCAAGTGTGTGTGTAGCCGCGCTTTTGTTGTCGGACCCAACTGTAGCTAACCCGTCCAATTCTTGAGGCGCTCACAGGGAAACTTCGAGGGCATTGTAGGGCTGTGAGAATGAATGATTTGCTTTTTTGGCTTCTTTCAAAGGGTGTATGGATTACTTGTGTTATACTGAGCCATTCAGCTCCGCCCTTGATACGAGACCCCTACTCATTTACAAAGATGTTGCAGTGCTCTAGTGAATACGAATTGGCAATTTTGAGAATCATTCCTGAATACCTTTTTGAATTCATTTCTCATCAAATATATAAATGACCCTAAATAGCATCAAAATGGTGAAACGTGGTAAAGAACTCTTGTTGACCATTTTTTAAAGCTAAAATCATTAGAAAATAGCTAGAAATATCACTAGGAATGAACACGTGCTCTGAATCTATCATGAAAAGTGCTAAATTGGAAATACTGACTGTGGGCTGTTTGCTCTATCCATATCTTGTATCTTTGATAGTGCCATCTGGGCCAGGGGGGGTGGGGATGCATCTTCTTTTCACCCTATGGCTTGCATTGTTTAGCATGGTGTAGAGATGGGTTGCCCCTCTGAAGGATTATCAGACTTTGCTGTCAAGTTTCTTTGTTGAGACCAGTTTTTTTTTGGTGAGATTCCTAACTGATTAATGGTAGTCAGATCTCCTCCCCTGAGAAGGAGGGTGTAGAATCTCCGACTCCCATGAAAAATTGAATGTTCAAAACTTGTAACGTTGTCCCAAGAAAATAATTATTTTTTTTATTTTTAAAAAATTTTTTTAATTGCATTTAAGAAAACAATGTGGGTTCCTGTAACATATACAAAAAAAAAATGTTGCATTTACAATTTTATTCATCTTCACAGTAAGGAAAATTTTTATTTTTTTCTAAGGGATACAAAGACTGGGAAACAAGGTGTTCTTTGTTTTAGCCATATCTTTTATTTTCTTCTTGTTAGCTGAAATATTATAAGCCTTTATTATTGATTTTTGACCATTTACCTTCACCTTAATTTTGAAAAAATATTTTTTTTATGACAACTCAATGGGGGGGGGGGGTCTTCGATCTATGGCAATGAGTAAACAACAGATCGGGAATAAAGAATTATTGAGTTTCACTGAGAGCTTAATCTTGACTTCAGCTCCGTGCTGTTCTCTCTCTGACATGGTTTTGCGGCCAGAGTTGAGTAGTGATGAAAAGGCCAAAAAATTATGAAGGGGAAATAGTTGACAAAAATCAATGATAATGGTTCTTGAAATATCTTTTTTTTTTTTTTTTTTTTTTTTTTTTTTTTCCTTTTCAAACCTCTAAATTCGTGATGTATATTATTGTATTCTGTCTTTTGGTCTTTAAAGCGTATGTGATGTTCTTTTACTGTTTCTCCCAAGTATTTGCATTGACCCTTTCAAGATTGATCTATGAGAGTGCTTAATGCCTGAATTGAAAGGTCCCTGTAAGGATCAAATGTAGAATCTGCACCCTAAAACTGATTCAAGTCAGAAGTGCGAAATTTTCAGATTACACCATGATCAATGTTTGATTTGATTAAAACGCAGTTGAAATGTGATACCATTTTTGCTCTCTTATGTATTTGAAGGGGTTCAAATTCTACATTTCATCCTTGTTTTGATTAAACTGAATCAAATTTTGATAAGGGTAATCTTAGAATTTGCACTTTTGACTTGAATTGATTTTAAGGTCTGGATTTTATATTTGATCCCTCAGTAGATTTCTGAAAGAGATCATGTGAAACATATATATCCCAGCACTTATAGAAACCTTGGTGTTTTTTATATATATATATATATATATATATATATATATATATATATATATATATATATATATATATATAGTGTGTATGTATGTGGTACAAATCAGGCTAACAGTATAACATATTATTATTATTATATATATATATATAATATATATATATATATATATGTATATCTCCCAAGAGTTTCAAAAGGGTTAAAACCATCTCAATTTTTTGATTGAAAATAATCCTTTATAGTCGTAACTTGTCGTCCTCTTTTGGTGTTGTTCATGTCTGTGTTTAAGGCCCGTTTAATATAAAATTACAGTCTTGTCTATATCTTTGAGAAGAGTCGTTAATTAATCGGTTACCCACAACTGAGAAATGTTTTTGTCGTTTTTTTTTGTTTTTGTTTTTTTTTTTAATTCTCCTCCAAAATAGATTTTAGGGAATAGGGTTCAGTATACGATGTAAGTTCATGCTAAATTTGTCACTAGTTTGTGCCCACTTGCTGTTTTCCGAAAATTCAGATCTTTTTTACTGATCTCGGTGAGAAAATTAACTTATTCATCGATCATGCCCGTTTTTCCAATTATTTGATTGATCACACACAGCTTATATGGGTTGTGGCGATTCATAATATCCTTTGGAATGTTAGTTCAGTATCAACGACTGAACATCTTTGTGTCGATGTTGTTACCACAATATCACGGACAATCTATTCTTCAGTCTTCATCAGGCTTTTCTGAAGAACTTTTCCTTTCTTATGGATTAAACACTTGATGGAGACTGAAGAATGAATAGTCAAAAGCCTTGTGAGAATGACATCAAGAACTCAAAGTTCAATTTCGAGAACGAAATTTGGCAAATTAAGGTCTGTTCTTTTGGATTAGTAAGGGTTATTCATTGGGCTTACTTTAGCAGCCAGAGAATTCAAAGCCCCTTGGAGTGTTTGAACTTCATGGAGATTAAATCACGCCTTCAAAGGGTTCTTCAAACAATCAAACTCCTTTTTGTTTGTGTTGTTAAGATGACGTTTCAGTCGATCCATTCTTCAACCTTCTACAACCGAATGTTATGGTCGTAAACAGAATTTTCAACTCCTACAATAGCAGCTCCTATGCAGGATTTGGGTGTTTTCCTTTCCTTTCCTTGTGTTTTTAGGTACTAATACAAGACTGGTGTCCAATGACTAAGAAAAAGTAAATATATCCGTGCAAAGAAAGTTTCATTGTGACTTTCATTTGGGCTGGTTGAAAAAAAGAAAAAAAAAGATTTAAACTCTAGGTGAAAATTGAGTCATGAAAATTGATAATGGCTTATGATGCTTCCCTTTATATGATTAAATGAAAAACACGTCTTAATTTCAATGCCCAGTAATGTCACTCAGGCCCGGAACCCAAGTGCTATAATAGGGGAAAGAAAAATTTAATTTGCCATCCTCATATTCAGATAGTACACCTGAAAAAGGCCGTAGAATGAATTGGGCTAAGCAGAGCATGAACGTCTATTACAAAGAGTTCAATCAGCCATAAACTCTTGGATTTTATTTTTTTTTCCTCCCTTTTATGACTCTTCTCAGAATTATAGACCTGAAATAATCTGTTCTGTATTATCTATGAAAATCTAATCCCAAAGTGTTACCTCCTGTAGGCCAGCTATTCTCAACCTATCTTCGTTCTCAGGGCTCCCTTCAAGAGCTCTTCTCAGGTTTCAGATTCCCCCAGTCAAATGGGGATGCAACATGGATAGACTGACAGTAATTTGTTATCTCAATCTATGACCCCTCTCCAAATATGCCAGGGCTCCTTGGGGTGCCATTATTGTCCCTGTTGAGGATAGATACTCTAGGGTCCCAAACCCTTTTTTTTTTTTTTTTTTTTCCCCCTTCTTAGATAGCAGAATTCATTAGTTAACGAGTTGCTGTGAAGTTTTGTTTCAAATTCCACAATGTGCATTATTCTCATATGCTTCATGTAATTTTTCAAAGTGTATATATATATATATATATATATATATATATATATATAGAGTTTTTTGTCATCGCCCCCCCCCCTCCATCTGAGAATGAGGAAAACACGGATTGGGTGAATAGGTAATTTATTCAAGCAACTCCTCATTTTCAGTGGGATGGGATTTTTTTTATTTAAAAAAAAATTTTTTTTTTTATCATCCCAATGAAGGTGTGCATGTCATTTCCCACAGAACGTCAGTGAATGAATACTTATTCTCCCAATTTGTGTTTTCGTCCTTGTCAAAAAAAAAAATCACCTATAAAATCTGGCTACTATCCTTATCTTAGTGACAGTGTTTATTATTTGGAGAGAAGTATTTTTTTTTTTAAATTTGATTTTCGAAAAAAGTGTATATTATGACATGACTTACAATGCATTTTTACTATGTTTTCTTTAATGTGTCAGTTTTTCATAATTTTAAAGAAGAACTTAATATTGTAAATATATTTTTATTTTTTTTATTAAGGAATCTTTTTGGAGAATTAAGGTCAAAATCTGCGAGGGGGGTGAGATTTTTAAATTAAGGGTAAGGAGCTATGGCTCTTCAATTCCTGTACAAATGTAGACATCTCTAAGATTTTGTTCCGTCTTGAAATCCGTTTTTCCTTGTAGTGTTTGTGAACCAGCTCTGCTTAAGATTCAATCTTCTTGTTGCCGCTGGATCCGTTACCCAGAGAAGGAAATCAAAAACCTTTTATTATAAGTTGAGCTCGGTGAATGAGAAATGGCCAGAAAGGTTTGATATTCTCTCAATGATGTTAGTCTAGCCAGGGTGAACGAACAAGCCTAACCTACAATGGAGCTTAATGTGTTTCGATTACTACACTGAGAGAAAATGTGTACACAGAGATCAGTTTGACAGACGTTTACCTCAGGGTGTATATGTCAAGTTTTAAGTTGTGTTCAGCATTTTTCAAGATATTTAATGCACTGCAGTAACTCAACAACTAGGTGTTATACAAAGTTGACGTTCACCAGATGCCTTATTCAGCACACAAGGCTGTGCAATGTCGAGTATGAAGTTACTTGGATTTGCTGTTCTCTAGAAATCTAATAAAAGAAACAAGCAAAAAATTATAGATCTTTTATTGATAATTATTGGTATAAAATATTAAAGTTGGCAATTGATCTAAATTTAGAAATGAAATATATCTGAAATTGACAACATTGAAGAGAAGTAACTGCAATACTTCGAAGCCATAGTTTTGTATTACGGACAGAAAACTATTTTACATGACTATTATGGCAGGCTGCTCAACACCCCATAAAGTCTGGCCCCTTCCAAAGCTGCACCTTTGGAATGGGCATTGTCCTAGTTTGATTCTGAAATGGAGAATATTGCTAAGGTAAGGATATTAGTCAACTTTCTCATTTCAAACATGAATTTTTATTCTCTTTTTTTTTTTTTTTTTTAATCATTATTTTTTTTTATACATTATTTAAAAATCTCAATGGTACTAACCCATAATACCCCCCAAATTCAGTTGAAATGATTTTCAAGAGTGTCCAACTGGGAAATGAAATATAGAGTTCATGATTCACTTTTCTTGAGAATTATTTGAAGATTATTTTTATCGAGGGAATTTGACTCCCTGTTTGGAGGGGGGGGGTTGAATTTTTAAAAAAAATGTAATACAGTATCTTTTATCCCAGCTTTCAATTGATTCTCAATTTTTTAGGGCTTTTACAAGTTTCCTTTTTTTTTTTCTTCTTTTTTTTCCTTGAATAAGGTACATTTGCAACTTGTTGGTAAAACCCCAAAAAAAAAAAAAATTACATATTCATCTCGTAGAGAATTGTCATGATTTTATCAAACCTTCCCTCATTTTTTTTTTTCTCCTCCTATTTTTAGTAATATATTTTATTTTTCAATTTTTTTTCTTTTTCTTTTGAAAATCTCAACCTGTTTTTCAAATAAATGATCAAGCAGAAAACATACCTAGGAAATTCTTTGTTTTTATTTTCTTTATTTTTTGAATTTTTTTTTTTTTTTCCTTTTTTTATGTCCACATAAGAAGCTTTTTAGTTGGTCTGTCGGTCAGTACCCTATCTGTCAAAAGACAAATAGGAAGGAAGAGGTGATGTCATTAAGAGAATACTATTCTGATCTACTTTTTATTTCTGCTAATGAAGTCAAAACAAGGTTTTATATTTAGAAGTTGCCAAAAATGGCCTTTTATGATTTTTATTGAAAAAAAATCTTCTGCTTCTTCTTCCGATGACTCAGCATTGGACTTACAGTTCATGTTCATTTATTAGAAACTCAACCAAAACGGTTTCTTCAGTTTTCAAGTGAGTCTTGCTATGTATGTTTAGGACTGCTAATTATATCAGCCCCCTTAAATATAAATTACCAGAATTGATCTAAGGAGATAAATCCTGGTAAGTAGCATGTTCACTGCTTAAGCACAAAAACAAGGTTAGTACACAGTTAGTTGGATTGTTAACAAAATGAAGAAATAAGAACAAACGAATGGGTTAACAACAGTGATAAGTTTTAATTCAGGAGTGAATTGAAATAAAGGACTGGAGTTTCTGCTGACATATGTTGAAGGGATCTACCAGGATAAGGATGAAGAGAAAGGAATATCACTAACTACATGTGAGATAGTCTAAAGAATGTCTGTCAGTATGGTCATCCTAGTTGTAGCCACTATGAAGTTATCTTGAAAAGTCCGGCCTAACTACGATGAGTGTTAAGATGAATATGTGATGATGCATGTGTAATAAGAGTGTGTATAAAAACTATTAACTATCCTAACTAAAGAGAGAGAGAAGAATGAGCTTACCGAGAGAGAGAGAAAGATAGTTTACTGCCACAGTTCAAATACCGTAAAGATAACGATCAGTAATCTTATTGGTAGTTCTGTGTAACGTCAAAGAGAAAGTGACAAGGAATTTACCATTTCTCTAGAGATGTAAGGGATAGCAAGTAGATCCTTGCAAAGGGCAGATAACTCCGTATATGTATGATTTTCTCTTGCTGGGAAAGGTGGGCACTACATATGCATCACACATACGGACTGCACCAATCGAGCTGAATTTTTTTTATATTTTACTACTCATGTCTAAAAAAGGATAATTTTTTTAGTGCGTGGTTCAATTTAAAATTCAAGTTTATGCTAAATTGTGCCCGGCAACATTATTGCTTTTTTTTCTTTTAATTCAAATTTTTTTGTGATCATGGCCCAACAAAAGGCAAGAGAATTGATTAATCTATTGATCACTACTTTCCCCTGTTTTTGTAAATTGATCTCCCCCAACGTGGCATGCTGCCAAAAAGTGTTGATCATGTGATAGTTCCTATTGAATGATTGAAGAAACTTTCTTTTTTTTTTTTTTTTAAAGTTTAAAAATCGGTCAAATTAAAATGGGTTTGTGAGGTGGCTCCAGCTGAAACAGTTGGTGTTCACTAATACCCTTGGGAAAGGCATGCATCCACCTATCCCCTCTCCCCCTTTCTGTGAAGATGTCATGTGGCAGGATTATGGCCCATCACCCCTACTGTCTTATTCAGTGAAAGCCTATGTCCATCCTCAGTCCTTCAAGAAGGTTATTGAGAAAGAAAATAGATCCCATCCGTTGGTGTTTATGTGAAAACCCCTTCATACGAAATTCCGTCTTTGACAATTAAAAAGATTGACCATGCGAAAACCGCTAAATTAGCACTAAACTAATAGATTTTTTTTTTTTTTTTTTTTTTTTTTTGACTGTTTTTAGCATCATTTGGCCATTTTGTGCGCGGGAATGTTCTTATTTGGCGCTTTTTAGCAGTCAAACCAGTGCAAAATTATTCTTTGAATTGGCAACTTTTGGTTTCAGTCTTGGTAATTTTTTTTCTGCTGACACCCATGGTTTGGTCATGTGAGAACAGCAACACTTGGTATCCTTGCCCTGTATTAATGAAATGTTTTATTCTAAAAAGTATTTCTTCTTTTTTGCATTTTTTTCTTCTTGAAAAATAAATAAATGTGTGACAGAGTTTGTTTATGTATTAACTAGTATTAAGAGATGGCAGGGAGTACAAGTACAGACCCATGTTGGAAAAGACTTCACAGGACCAAGTCTTTAATTTTTGTTGGATTGTAGCGCTGATTTTGGTTACGCTGCTTGCATCTGCTGAGAAGTTACTACACTTGCGAATTTTGTTATTTAAAAAAAAATTCTCCCTTGGTATCCCAATATTTTAGCCTTGAACCAGACTTATCGAAAGCCTTCACTATTCATCATCATCATCATTATCATCAGTCTTTTAACGTCATTTGTTGGACATAGACTTTCGCCAGGATTCGCCACAATTCTCTATCATGGGCATCGCGGAGCAAGTATTTTCTGAATTTGTCTAGTTCATCTATCCATCTTGTGTTTTGTCGGCCTCGGTTTCACATGTAATCTCTGGGGATCCATGTTGTGAGTCGTGATGTCCATCGGTTGTTTTTCATTCTTACAACATAGCCTGCCCATTACCACTTGAGTTTTTTTTTAATAGTTTCTATGATGTCACGGACACCCATTTTCTTCCTTATGCACTGTGCTGTCTTGTGATCTCTCCTTGTAAAGTTGATGATTCTTTTATGCACACGTTGCATACTTCTCAGTTTGCAGGTCTATCTCTCGGTTAGGTTCCATATTTCAGCTCCATACGTGACTATCGGGAGGAATCATTGGTTGTATATTCTTCTTTTTAAGATTATTAGAATAGTCTGATTTTTGAAAGTTGAGCTTGCTCTGTCGAAGGCTTGCCATCCCAGAGTGATTCTTCGTTTGATTTCCGCCTCTTTTGAGAGTCTCATGGAGATTTGTTGTCCTAGGTAGATGTAGTGGTCTACTTTTCTGAGTTTTGCATCTTCTATCTTGACAGTTATGTTCTTATTCTCAACATGATTGTTGCACATGATTTTCGTTTTACTGAAAAGTTCACGTGTAGGTCGACTTAGTTCGCTTATTAACAAAGAAAACATGGACTCTGTTCAAAACGTGTGACATCGTTTACACGATTTTCAAAATTCCCTGAATATGAATAGTTCAACAAATATAACGAATTGAACCCAATTGATAACAGGTCTGGTTAGTCAGTCAATAGTTACCGTCGTTGGGGATTACCAATTAAAAAAAGGGGAGTGAACGATCAGTTACTCCTCTCACCTTTTCAATGATTAAAAAGTCTGAATCTTAAAAAGACAATCGGGCGCACACACTAGAGGCCACTTTAGCATAAACTTACATTGTAAATTGATGCCCTCCCCGTTAAAAATAGTGAGTAGTAAATGTTTAAATTCGTACCACTATTCATGCAGCCTGTACACGTGATTTATATATAGCCAGTCAGTCGGACCCACTTGAAAACTCAAGAAACCTGTGTTGAGAGTTTTGTTCGACGGTTTCTAGAGATGAGTTATGTAAAGCAGTCAAGAGATTAAGAAAGATGGTCCAGACTAGTTTCTTCCAACCTTTGCTATGTTTTCATTTGTATCCAAGAAATGTATATCTATTTGCATTCCCCATAAGTTGTTTGTCATAACTCTACAGTCCTGATATAAGATGTTAAAAGTGCTTCTGCTTATCAAATTACGAACACTTTTTCTTACGTCACATTTTTTTATTTCAAGAATTGATCGAAAAAAAAAAAAAGAATCATGTGATGTTGTCTTACGTGAAAAAAAAATTTCTTTTTCTTCGCCCACTCTCTCCTTATCCTTCCTTTCGGTGTGAACGCTATGAACCCATTCCCATTATTCCAGTGACTATTTAGTACCAAGCTTGGCGAATTAGTGTCCTTGTGTATAAGTCGACTTCTGATTTTTTTTTTTTTTTTTTTTTTTTTTTTTTCTCGTCTTTTTCTCTTTTTCTCATTTTTTTCTTTTCGGAAGTGTAAAAAAATGTTTCGTGTATAAGTCCGACCGAAAAAGTTTTTGACATTCATAGAACTTCCGACATATCGTCGGTGTTGAAGAGACCTATCAAAGGGAGGTAAGTCGTACATTACTAAATGATGAATTATTTCCCTTCGACAAGTAAGATGAAAGTGGTGAAAAATTTCGTTATTTGATTCAGGTTTATCGTACGAATAGAGCCTCGCTTATCCAGGATTCACTTGTTGGGACGGTGAGTGAATTTGGCAGTGGTAGGTATGGAAAAAAATCTAGCGAGAAATCGACAATCTCAGGAGAATAAAAAAACATGTTTAAAAGTTAATTTTATCTTAAAAAAAACTTTGTGCCATTAGTGAGAAACGTCGAAAAATCTGATATAAATCATTTTTGTACATTTTAGATAGCGTGAAATGTTGTTTACCTGTAAATAACGACGACAAAAAAAGATTTTAATAATTCGCATTAGTAAATAAAGCGAAAAAACGATTTTTTTTTAAATTGAAGATTTTTAAAAATCTACCAAAAATCAACTGATTATTGGATTGAAATAAAATTTTCTGTACTTATTCAGATGCTTGTTTAGTCAGAATTAGTGAGGTTCGACCTGTATTTGTGTATAAGTAGACCTTTAATTTTATTTTCTTTCTTAGGGGCGATAAGAAATCGCATGCTTTGTGGATAGATCGATTCCAGTCGTTGGGACGAATGGAACAACGAATTAGAACCATGTGTTTGACTATTTTGTGTTTGCTATGATGTGACAGGGGTCTGCCTTTCCAATAGCAGCAACACTTAATAGCTACTGGAGCCAGTGGCACCCCAAAGAGACACCATCAAACCGGCTGACACCAAGACGACTGTTTTTAAGAAAGGTTCATTCCGTTACTTGGTAATTGATTTTTTCTAATGAAACATCAGTCAGTCAACACAATAATTCCGAAAGTACTCGATCAATTTCGATGAAAATTGTAAGGATGTGGAAAATGGAGTAAGGAAGAGTTGGGGAAATTTGGGGGCGGATCCAGAAATTCTCTGATTCAGAGATTTCCGGGTTTTTTTTCTCATACATTGCTGTATATGCTCATACCTGTCCTTACTATATCTCGGAAAGTTTTCAATAAATTTTGTGGAAGGGTAGACAATTAGCCACAAAAAGAGAGATTGAATTTTGGGGCGGATCCCTGCGTAGTTAATCTTCCTACGTCATAGTAATTTGCACACACCGCATGATATAGCCAAAACTTCAACTCTGTCCACACGATGTATCCAATAGTTTTCAATGATTTTCGGTGGCATTTTGTGCAAGGGTGAGCAATTGGCTACGAAAGAGGTGATTTGGGAATAATTACTTCCCCTGATGAAGACCTTGACAGTAGTATGCGCTCTCTGTGTGCTTTCTAGTTTTACTGTGTAGTTTTTAGTTATACTGAATAAAAACATTTTCTTAGTACGTATACTTTCCTCGAATTATTTCTTAAAGTCAGAACTGAAAATTTGGAAAATAAAGATAAATAGAATTGTTAGTAAATGTAGATTATTACATTCGATAATGTGGGAGAATCATGGAGAATAGTTGTAGTAGTAGTAGTTCAAAAGATCACCAAAATTCTAGATATCTTGGGAAGAGAGCATCATCTGGAAGGCAGGACTTGGGGTGACACCATGAGTTACCGCCTCGGGTGACACCAAACATAGGTTCACCACTGGCGGGTGCATCGTATATTGATATAAACAATTATATCAATTTGATGTAGATGAAGCGTGGGAAAAGGTTTTAATAATTCTCTCAAGATCTAGGGCTACTCTATTCCTTATAATATAATATGACATGAAGTCGCCAGTGGTAAGAACTTTTAATTAGACTCAGCGGTCTGAGATGGTGGGAGCGATTTAAAATTGTGCCCAGGCCCCTAACAGAGGGGACCCAAAAGCTTCATGTATTGTAGTACACCTATCTAAATTTAAATTTTATCTTAATTTTAACTTTCAAATTTATAGTGGTTTCCATCCTGTGCATTACAGAAGACACCGTTTATTCAAATGAATTTTCGTCATTTCTTTTCTTTCGCATCGTCGCTTACAAATTTGGGCGTATTAAGACGTAGACGTTCCAGTCAGTTCCAGCCTTCCACGCTTGCTTTTAAAGATGGCTGACACAATCGGCGAAAAATGACGAATTTTTCATATGGACACCAGGCTTTCGAAAGATCTAACCACGAGCCCCCAGTAATACCTTTGTGGACCCTCAGGAGTATGCAGCCTCCAAGTTGAAAACCATTGCACTAAATGTTGGGGGGATGGGGGCAGAAAGAGCCAAGGCCCCCACCTAAATTTCCATCTATTCGTCATCATAGACTATTGAAAGGACGCTTTGCATAACATTACCTGAATACAAATTAGTGAGCTTCATACACTGACGGAACAATGGAGCTATATTCTATATAAATTATTTGAATTGTATATATATTTTATTTCTCAGTCTTTTTATGTTTGTTATGATATTTGTCTTATCATAAGCTACGAGTTGCTGATAACGTTCCCATCTTGCGCGGTTTTCAACCCCAAGAAGCTATTACTCATTGGGTGGGCCGATTTAGGAACCAATTCCAGATAGTTGTGACTTGATGCAATAGAAATCTAATAATGAAGTGTTTAATTCCTAGTTCTTACTGTCTTTTGAGAAAACTACTTTAAAAAGAGTGGAATATTCAAGTTGTGCGATTTCATAGCGGTGTTAATCGAAATAATAACCAAAGCCAAAGTATTCCGTGCTATAGAGTATCTTGATGCGCAAATGTTAGATTAAAACCATCCCAGTTTTCATAGTTTTTTTATATATCATCTCTTAACAATCCGATAAGGATGTTATCTAATGTATCTTCAGTTATCTTTCGATTCCTTTATTCCTATTCCTATATTCCCATTCCCCTAATCCCATTCCTCTATTCACATTCTCTTATCTCTATTCCTCAATTCTTATTCCCTAATTCTCATTTCTCAATTCAGTCGATTAGGCCTTCCTTTACACAAAACACTTTGATGATATTAGGGTTTAAATATCCTAATTTTAATCTATCATTTATTCATTACCCTTTTTGAAAATAAAATTACAACCTTTTCTTGATTCATTGTTGGAATAGCACAATTTTTAGACCAAATCTTGCAAAAAAAGAGGTTTGGGTTTTTTTTTCATGCATTTTAGCAGACGATATTTGAATACGTTCCCTCAGCTGAGGGTCATATCCAGGAATCTAAGGTTTGATGTCAGATCGCGACTCACAACATGGATCCCCCGAGATCACATGCGCAACCGAGGCCGGCAGAATATTAGATGGAGAGACGAGCTAGACAAGTTCAGAAAGTACTGGCTCCGCGACGCCCATGATAAAGAAGTGTGGCAAATCCTGGGGAAGGTCTATATCCAAGGACAGACGTTGAAAGACTGATGGTAATAATTATCATTATAACCCCGACTGTGTGGATTTGTCAAAATTTATATCTTTTTTTATATTTACGCCACTTTTTCACGTTTATGGGAAAAAAGTGAGAATAGCATTCAGCGTTTGTTCTGCAACATGTCGTTATAGAGGTGTCGCGCACACACATTCTCTCTCTCTCTCTCTCTCTCTCTCTCTCTCTCTCTCTCTCTGGTGGGTGAGAGTAGGTAGAGTATGAACTCCGCTTCTATAAGACTCATATTGCAAAACAAATTTTGGTTTTTCCCCTTTTTTTCACTTTCTTTCTTGTTCTCTTTCGCTCTCTCTTTCTTTCGTTCTTTCTTTCTATCATTCTTTCTATCTCTCTGCCACACCTTCTCTCTTTCTTTCGTTCTTTCTTTCTATCTCCTTTTTATTCTTTCTTTCTTTCGACCTCTCTTTCATTCTTTCTTTCTTTCTATTTTCCTTTTTTTTCTATCCCCTTTTATTCTTTTCTCTCTATATATATCCCTTTGATTCTTTCTTTCTTTCTATCTCCCTTTCATTCTAACTTTCTATTTCCCTTTCCTTCTTTTGTTCTTTCTTTTTTTATGTCCCTTTTGATCTCCCCATCTCTTTTTTTTCTGCCTTTATTTCATTCTTTCTTTCTTTCCTTCTTTCTTTCTGTCTTTCTTCTTATTTTTCTTTCGTTCCTTCTTTCTTAATTTCTATCTTTCGTTCTTTCTTCCTTTTATTTATCTACCTTCTTTTTATTTTTCCTTCCCTTTTTTATTTATCTTTCTCTCATTTTTTTCTTTCTTTTTTTTATATTTCTTTCTTTCTTTGTTTTCTTTCTTATTTCAGTTTTCAAGTTGGCCTGGCTGGCTATGTATGTATGTGACAGACTGAATGGAATACACCTTTATATATACGTGGATATCAGAGATTTGTATTGAAATTAGCTTGGAGCACAGCCCTCTGGTGACCATGAAAGAATTTGCATTATTTTTTTATTTTTCTGTTTTATTAGTTTTCTATTCTCCTTATTCTTAAATTCAACATTTTATTACGTCATTAGAACAAGAATGAAATTCTATTTTATTACGTCAGTTGAATGGATGAATTTCTTTACTGTCTCAGTTACGTCCATTAGAGCGACAGAAGACATCTGCACAATGCAAATTATCATAGGTCCACACATTTTTATACGTAATTATACGTTGAGTCTAGCACAAACCAAAGCGTATGAAATGGTGGGTGAAAAAAAATGTTTTGTCAATTTCCCAAAGAAGAGAGTGCCTACCCGAATGCCTTGAAAATCAGAATCAAAAGTCCTGGCTTCTACTTGGAAAAGAACACCAACCACTAAGCTACCGCTTTTGATATCTGTTTATCACAAATGTGAAATAAAACAAGAACCATAAGTTCAACGATGTGTCCACCATCCTTACGTCCATATCTATGTCTTCTGATTTCAAACAGATTCTAAACGAAATAGTAGTAGCAAGAGAAAAAGGAAAGTGAGGATGGTTCACCTGAAAATCTGGCTGGTTAGAAATGAATCATTAGTTTAAATTGATGTAAGTGTGTTTTTATCAATATTTCTTCTGGAATCTTGGTGTGAGGTTATTTTTTTGATAAGTAGACTTTGAATGAACATATATAACATTTTTAGCTGGAAAGGTAGCTGGAAATTAAAAAAGTTTAGCCGATTTTAGCCATTTTTGCTGATAGACAATTTTAGGTATTGATAACAAACGGTACTGTAGAGAAAACAAAAAAAAAAACAAACGCTTGGTACGTCATCCATTGATCTGAAGAGATTTTCTTTTAATGACGTCACACCTTTTTATCACATCATACCTCTAATGACATAGCTGGTAAATAAAGCACAAAACCCCCTCCTTCCCTTTTCTAAGTTTAACGTAACTAGGACTGACTGGCCGACTGAAAAGTGTCTAATTGAGATTGGTAAGTATATCTAAAAAAAATAGCCTTCTTATGAAATTATATGATTTGATAAATGATACTAAACTTACAACGACATTTCTTCAAAATTTATCCTCAAACTTATTTTCAGATAAAGTAATTCTGACGAGCTTTTACCTTCGTCCAAACTCAGTTGCTTTGAATTTGACCGTAATCCCCCGGCAACGATTAAACAACACAAAAGGAAAATAAAGAGCAAGCCTACGGTGACAATTGAAATCACACCCTTTCGCCAGCATGAGATCAGTATTCGCGTGGCCGCTTTTAATCATTCAGCCCCGGGTCCTTTTATAGTTAAGCAGAAGCTGTTTCTACATCTTAAACCTGACTCATTACAACCGATATTCCATGCTTGTTGATGTTAACTATTGAGACCGAGTCGTCTTTTTGATACAACGATATATATACATGTTTGGGTTTTAAAAAAAAAAATATCCCCTTTAAATGAATTATAGCAACTAGAAATTGTTGGTTAAGCAAATAAGCGAATATCACCGTATTTGGTCACGTTTATGGCTCAGTATATATGATGATGTTTCCATAGAATATTTAGTCGCGATTAATGTCTAGATAAAAGAGAACATTGTGTTTAACTCGATTTGTATACACACACGGATACGCATGTTCAGATTACCAAATGTACCATATACTGTGGATTCCGGTTAATGTGACCGAATTGAAACCAAGGATTTGGATACAATAACCAGTTAGTCCGAATAAGTCATTTTTTTTAGGGGGGGGGGGTATGGAACATTGAAGATATCATTAATTCAAGCGGAATAACTTGCATAAAAACGCTGCAAGTTAGGTCCCTTTATTTCTCATTTTTTTCTCTCTTTTGAAGCTAAATATTTTCTCTTTCACAAGCTAAAATATTTGGTTGTTTTGAGAACTAAAAAAATCTATAAGATTTAATTAATTTTTTTAAAAAAATCCGTAGCACTGCTGCTTGGTCCAAATAAACGACGCTTTAGTCATAATAAACGAATCAAATTCACGATGATTACATTAATTTTGAATCGGTACTTACATGATTGGTTCTCTCATGTGGCTGGTCCTAATAATCGATGATCCAATCAAATGAATTTCAATGTATGAAAATTATCCTGATTTTTTTTCAAATGTGTCCACACACGCTTTTTGGTTGGTCAGTCGGCCAATCCCATTTATGTTAACAGAACAGAAAAAAGAGATGTCATTAAAAGGTGTGACGTCATTAGAAGGTGTATCATTTATTCCGATCATCTTTTATGCCATAATAGAATATCCAGTCTGCATAAAAGCCAATTGCCACCCGCCCCCAATCACCCAAAATCGCCATTTACAAGATTTATTGAAAATAATACGTGCGCAATATTCCCATATGTATGGATATGAGAATCAATTTACTTAAAAAAAACAATAAAGGATATTCTTACTGGCTCTCCTTCTTCCTCCTGGGGGTAGGGAAGGATGCATTGAGGAGGTTAGATTCGATTCTCTGCTATCTATGAGAGCTGTTGTAGCTCAGTTGGTAGAGTTGTGCCGTGCATAAGCAGCCTTCCGAAGTGAAATAGACGCGATTTGCACTCCTACTTCTATTCCGACCGAGGATAATCACTGCAACTTCTGTATTGTATATATAATGAATAAATAAAATGATAAAAGTGTATTTTTTTTATGAATGTAATTATTTATTAGAATGAAAAAAGCCCGTGAGTATCTGTATGATAAATCTTCGTCAATATCTATGACTTGTCAATTTAGCTCTGTCAGTAAGACAGCCTTCTGGTAATCAGTTTCTCATTTAGGTATATATAACACAGGTTTTCAATATTCTGGCATATATGTCATAATATTTTCCATTTCACTGTGGGTTTGAGGTTGCTATTGGTCAGTTTCCAATAATACATCGACAATGATGTACTGTTTTTATATTTTTCGTTTGTAAATGATGATATATAGTTGGCTAATCTGAGTTCGAAGTGTTTTCGATATTCCTGTATAATGTTTTACTTCTGAGGATTTTCCTCTGGTTGGTATTTCAGCCTGGTATACAATATTTGATTTGAGACATTTATTTTACAAATGACATCTGTTTCTGTTTGTAAAATATCAATCTTGTTTATTTATGCTTTCTCCAATAGTATTATTTCTAATTACTCTATCGTATTATTTTGTTAAGAATTCATTAAAATCATCCGTACAACTGTAGCTAATTTTCAGTTTGTTTTTTTTAGATATTTTCTCCAGTGGGTTGCTCAGAGGGAAGTGTTTTCCTATCAATGGAAGGAATATTTTTCTCAAGTTGTTTTTACTGGTAAGTTGGATGACAGAGAATCTCAGATGATGTTCCTACTTTTGATTTTTTAAAAATTTGTTGCTGTTTTACTCAATTGGATTTTAATTTTTCATCATATTCAAAGACAGTTTCGGTAAAAACCGGTGTCCTTTAAGGTTTTAGTATATTTATTTCTAACGTCGTGGAATATTGTTCCAGTTGAGGAGTTATATATTAGCCAGGTTTCTATTGATTTAGGGATCTTTTTAATGATTTCGTTTGGGTGGTTAGATCTTGTATTTATACATGTGATTACAGAATTTTCCACATGGTTTATGGGTTTTATTATTCAGATCAAAAGAAACGTCTGAAAATGTAGAATGTGAACATTTCTTTTATGATGTATTTTTTAAAAAAATTTTCGGATTTTTGTGCATCGCTGTTTTCCACAATTAGTAAGCTGTCATCCCAGCACAGCACTATATTTTTATAGTTGACTTTTCTGGTGAGGTTACACAAAATATACAAGCCGATTAAGTCTGACATCTCGGCTGAATCGAGACTCCCCACGGAAACATCAAAACTGCAAACATGTTTTTCTTCATCCATTGTTCTTCATTGTTGAACAGTACCGCCCGTTTACAGAGTTTGATTATTTTGATATCTTTAATATTGATGTTGATGAGGATTTTTGAGAATTCCATGGCTTCCTCAAAGATTCCTTTGGATATGAAGGGTAGAAGTCCATAATGTCGAATAGTTAACAAGCACAGGTATTTTTTGCTTAATGTTGCTGAACCAGATAATGGTCTCATTGGTGTTTATCCATAGGTTTAGTCTTAGTTGTTGTTTGATGCTGTAGTTTATGTCTTCTGATAATATCTTCTTACTGATTTTGCCTATCAGGGATTTAGTGGGGTTAATTAGTCTAGCAATAGGTTTGTTTATAAAGTCTGGTTTGTGCGTGTGTTTTTTTAGGAGTATTTAAGCATCTTTTTGTAGTTTTCCTACTCTATTGTCGATGGTTGATTTATAAGAGATGTTTTTGCTCTCCTTATTTAAAGTTGCCTTGTAGTTGTTCTTGTTTGATTTTTTATAGTTTTGTGTGATGTTGTTGCTTATGAGCTTGTTGTAGGTTTGATAATTAATTTCACATATATTGTTAGTCCAATCCCCTTCCACGAATATGTTTGTTGATTTGTTTTATTTCCTTTTTTAATTTTGATACACACACACACACACACACACACATATATATATATATATATATATATATATATATATATATATATATATATATATATATATATATATGAGGCCTCCAGCAGCCCTTATAACACATTTATAACACATGCCAGCCTCTGGGTCTGAAGCAAAAGTGTTTCGATCCTACCTCATGGTACTGGATGGGATAATGGATAGTCTTTAGCCACACTGAAGAGTTTTAATACAATGAAACAGCTGTCTGTGGATGACTCAATTATCTAACTATCATATATATTGAACAGAAAGTAAAGGTCCATTTTGCATCAAAGTTACTGTATAAATAAACGTTAAAATGCTTTTCTTCTCAAAACTCATTAAATTTAGGAAAAATTCTTCACTTTCGATTCCATGAAGGGTGAGTTTCCTTTCACTTCGTATCCCTTAAAGAATCATATATTAACATATAAAATAAGATATGTATATCGGCGGAAAATAGTTTCCATTTTTGCATTGTGGTCACATTGTAAATAGACTCCCCCATCCAAAACCCATTAAAAGAAAATTCTCTTCAAAACTCTCTGTTTCAACCTCCCGCCCCAGGTACATTGAATCGGCCAATAAGGTGCCCCACTAAGAAAAGAAAAAGATAAAAAAAAAAAAAGTACGCTTCTGGTCGGTGGTCAGAGATAAAAATCAATATGAAGAAAAATAGTCGTCAAAAATCAATGATAATGCCTTACAATACTTCATCTAATGAAGAGGGATAATCTTTCTATAGAAAAAAGCCGTATATACAAATCAGTATATTTGATTGTACGGTTGTATGACTTGACCGATTCATGTCATAACCTAAAAGTTACAAAAGATTGATTCATGTGAAATAGATAAACAAAGCTAATAAAAACAATTAAAGGGCTATAATAAAATGAGACAGGCTGTTACGACTTAACAATGAAGAATAAGTCACAAAAATGCTGGAGGTTTGAAGCTGAAAGAAAGAAAAAAAAGAGTGGGTAAATGACTGAAAGAAATGTTTAATGTTGACTAGCGACTTGAAAAAAAAAACAAAAACAACTTGAAATTAGGATATCTCTGGATTTTTGACATGAGGTATTATTATTATTTCTATTATTATTCGGACACATAGCGTAGTGGTTACAGAATCAGACAAAATTACTGCAAGTAATCTGATGGTTCTAGGTTCAATCCCAGTGTCAGACAATAATAATACTACTAATGCTAAGAGGGGAGTGCGGTCAATATACCCCCGTCAGTTATATAAAGGGTTCGGTTCGTTACTTCCCCACACCTACCAGATGATACCTGATGAAAGCCGTAGAGTACAACGACCGAAACTTTGTATGAAAAACAACCAAGATGTGGATAGTCCGAATAATAATAGAAATGAAATTAGGATACTTGAATAATCAAAAATGAATTACCAAGCAAAATAGTTCTAGGCACCCTAGTGCCGATCCGTTCATAAATATCCTCGTCATTTTTGACGGGTATATGCCAGTGAATATTAAAGATAATCTCTTTACTGGCACTACCAGTACAGAAACTATAACAAACGTGGCACTGTAGAGATCGGAATAGAGAGTAAGTATAGGTTAGATCTTATCGACCGACCCATAGATTTCTCGTAGGCTCAATCGATTGGGATCATCTTGGGGTTTACCAATGTTCCATAGAGGCAAAAGGGACGTGAGTTCGAATCTCACCAAGAGCTTACTCGTATTTTCGATCTGTGCTGTGCACTCTCTACCGTAGCACGATGGCCTGAACCAAGTTGTGATGCAAAGCAAATACAAATTAAGATGAAGGAAAATATTAGTCAAAATTAATAATAATCGTTCAAGACAGTCGTCTCAAAGTTCAACTACTTGGAGAACACTTTTCAATAATTAAGTCTTCAAGGAAACCCATTCAAAAACAACTTTCTCCCTTCATAAGTATTTAACAATTGGATTTGACACTACGATTGAGGATGATCAAATAAAAATGTTATTCATTTTGTCTTTTGTTGGGAATTAATTACTAAAACTTCTGAATTTTCAAAAGAATTAAAAAAAACAAAAAAAAAATGTAAGTTTAGTATCATTTATCAATTCATATAATTTCATAAGAAGGCTATTTTTTTTAGATATGCTTACCAATCTCAATTACACACTATTCAGTCGGCCAGTCAGCCCCAGTTACGTTGAATAACAGAAAAAGGAAGAAGGGGGTTTTGTGTTTTATTTACCAGCTATGTCATAAGAGGTACGATGTGATAAAAAAGCTGTGACGTCATTAAAAGAGAAAAAAACAGAACAAGCGGGTATAATATAGGGATCAGTTAAGCATAAACTTACATTGCAAAATGAACCCACCCCTAATGGAAAAAAACTATTTAGGAGAGGAATTAAAAACAAATACAAAAAAGTTATTTGTTGACATAATAAGGAGTAAATTCATTTATTGAATATCAATTTATCAAATGAAGATGCCTCTATGGGCATCTCCTAAAACAATTTGCGCTAGAAATACGTAATAAACATCGGAGTAAAAATTCTTTTGAGTCATAAAAAATGTAAAGAACCAAATAAAAAACAATTCTAATCTTATCAGTATAAAGGAACCCTCACCAGATATATTTTATTTATTCATTTTACCTACATCCATCTATATATTTCAACTGATGGCTCCCAAAACTACCCTTGCAATTTATTTTCTATCCTTGATGATCAAAATTTATCCAAGTTATTCTCAAAATTATTCACGCTTGTACTATTTTTTTACGCAAGATGGTGAACTATTCCAGCATTTCAAAATTCTTTGGGAGCAAAAATACCAATTTGCTCAATGTTTAAATGTTCAGTCCTGTAGTTCAATTATGGTGGCTTGTACGCGACATACATACATACATACATACATAAATACACATACATACATACATACATACATACATACATACATACATATATATATATATATATATATATATATACATATATATATATATATATATATGCAAATATACATACATACATATATATATATACATATATACATACATACATATATATATACATACATATATATATATACATACATGCATATATATATATATATATACATATATACATACATACATATATTCATACATATATATATATATATACATACATATATATATATATACATACATACATATATATATGCATACATACATATATCTATATACATACATACATACATACATACATACATACATACATACCCTGTAAGCCAGCAGGACCAAGTTAAAAAATGAGGAAAACCTATGTTGACTGTTTCGGTGACCATTTTGGTTGACGTTTTCTCATCATCATCATCATCATCATCATCATCATCATCATCATCATCGTCATCGTCATCATCGTGATCATCAACACCAGTCTTTTAAAGTCAGTCGTTGGACGTAGACCTTCCTCAGGATTTGCCACAATTCCCTATCATGGACATTGCGGAGCCAGTATTTCCTGAATCTGTCAAGTTCATCTCTCCATCTTGTGTTCTGCCGGCCTCGATTTTGCATGTGATCTCCGGGAATCCATGTTGTGTGACGTGATGTCCATCAGTTGTCCGCCATTCTAGCAACATGGCCTGCCCATTGCCATTTGAGTTTTTTAATAGTTTCTATGATGTCACGAACACTTGTTTTCTTCCTTATATACTGTACTGTCTTGTGATCTCTCCATGTAAGGTTGAGCATGATTCTCTCATGCATGCGTTGCATACTTCTCGGTTTGCAGGCCTGTCTCTTGGTTAGTTTCCATGTTTCAGCTCCATAATTGACTATCGGGAGGATACATTGGTTGTATACTCTTCTTTTTAGGATCATTGGGATCATCTGGTTCTTGAAAGTTGAGCTTGCTCTGCGAGTCTATTCAATTAAACATGGCTTTGTTGTCCCGTACGACCCTATGAGCTTTTCCACAGACACTACTACAGCCCTTCCACCCCTGGGTATACCGTTAAGAAAGCAACGGGTATTTTACTAGTAGAAACCATTAGCACTTGCTGTTATGTCTTGGTAGTAAAAGCGATGGTTTCAAGTTCCAAAATGACACGCCTATGACAGTGTCGACCCAGGGGGAGATTCTTCAGTCAGTGTCCAAAGATCACTCTTGTGTTCAATAGTATCTGTGGTGTGAATACCTTGCTGCCCTGAGGTTACCCAATGCGGGCTGACGTCCGGTTGTCATTGACGGGTCGGAAGCCCGGTCGGGAGGAGAACGGCGTTGCCCCTTAGCAGCTTTTGTGTCGTTGGAAAATGTTATTAGAGGGACGGGCGATCTGCGGCCGAGAAGAGTTAATGTTTAGCTGAGGATTCGTTTGGCGAGGAAGTTTTCAAGGTTTTGTTGAAAAATCATCCTTTTCTTGTAGTGGGGAGGATTTTACGTTTAATTGACACGTGAGGGGCTAATTGTGTAATTAAGATGTGAACACGGGAGGGTATGCGGAGGGAGAAGAGTGAGGGGGAATGAGGGGGATGAGGAGGAGGAGGAGGCAGAGTCAGGTGAAGTGTTTGTAAAAGAGAGTGAATACAGAATGAGAATAGTTAGTGAGGGAATGGGGAGGAGGAGGAGGAGGAGGAGAGAAGGATTAAAAGAGAGAAAGGGTGATCTAGGAAGGAAAAAGAGAGGAGTGAAGAGGAAGAGAAGAAAAGAAAAGGAATAAGGAGAGAGGGATAGAAAGAGAGAGAGAGATGAGAGTAAAGGAGGAGAGTATAGAGAGATTTGATTAAAGAAGAAATATATAGAGAGAGAAAGAGAAATTAGTAAAAAAAAGAACGAGAGAAAATGAGAGAGAGAGAAAGAGGGAGTAAAGAGAGAGGGGAACTAAAGAGGAGAGTTGAAAGAAGAAAATAGAAAGAAGAAGAGAGAGAGAAATTGGCAAAGGAAAGAAGGAGAGAGAGAAATAGGCAAAAGAAAGAAAGAGAGAGAGAAATTGGTAAAAGAAAGAAAGAGAGAGAAAAGGAGAGAGGGAAAGAGAGAGGAGAGTAAAGAGAGAGAGGGGAGTAAAACATGGAAGAGGAGAATAAGAAGAAATGGGAGCAAGGGATGATACAAGAAAAGAGAGAAGGGGTATCAAGAGGAAGAGGAGAGTAAAGAGGAAGAATGTGGGAAAGATGAAAGAGAGTGGGGGATAGGAGGGGGCAAAGAGATGAAAGAGAGTAAAGATAGAGAGAGAGGGGAAGAGTAGTAAGGAAAGAGAGTATAGGATGGGCTAAAAGAAGAAAAGGGAGGAAGAGGAAAGGAAAAGAAGAAGTATAGAATAAGAAGACGAGAAAGATAGGGAGGAATCTGAGGTCATTTAGGACAGAGAGGGGGAGAGAAGAGGGAGCGACGGGAAAGCAATAAAAAAAGAAAAAAAGAGTATATATATATATATATATACACACACACACACACACACACATATATATGTATATATATATATATATATATATGCGTGTGAGTGTGTATATACATATACATATATATATGTACATATATATGTATATTCATATGTATATTTATATATGAATATATATATATATGTATATATATGTGTGTATGTGCATGTATATATACATATATATATGTGTATATATATATGTATTTATATATATTTATATATATGTATATATATGTGTGTATGTGTATATGTATGTATGTATGTATGTATGTATGTATGTATGTATGTATGTATGAATAAATAGTAGGTTGTGGATTCGCTACACAAACCAGCTCATAGTCCCAAAGAGGGCAGAAACATGAGCTAGTTTGTGTAGTGAATCCACAACCTACTATTTATTTCCAGCTTTACTCTAAGACAACTTAACTTCATGAGTAAAATGTTGTATGTATAGAGCACTCTATGAAATAAATCCATTACATTTCAGAAGTGGCTTTATATTATTGATATATTATTATATTATGTTATACTGCTAGCCTGATTTGTACCACATATACTGTGTGTATATATATATATATATATATATATATATATATATATATATATATATATATATATATATAAGAAGTGTCAGAGGAAGATAAGAGGAGAGTAATAAAGGAAGGATTCAATATATCACTCACCCTAGACAACTAAAATAGAATAGACAATCAAAGGAAATGGGGCTGCTGCAGAAATCAAACCTACCACTGATTGGGTTGCTGCTTCAACGTAGCAATGCTCTAACCCTTGAGCTAAAGAGCCGCTGCCCTTATCGATAACAGGTTCGATTCCTACGGCAGCCCCATTTTCTTTAATTGTTTATTCTATTTACGTTGTCTATGGAGAGTGATACAATAATTATGTAACGCAAAGAGATAATTTCAAATAAGTTTCTATATATAACGCAATTTATAACTTACACACACACGCGCACAAACACACACACATATATATATGTATATATATAAGCAATCACTTACTGATGTAAACACTGACACCATACCCCCTGATTTAAAACTTATAACAATCAACTGACATACATACCACATTAAATAAAACAAAATATAGCAAGAAATAGCCAACCACAAATCTAAAACAAATGAAATAAAAGAAAGACTTTGCCACTCAGAATAATAGATGCCCTCCCAGAGAAAAATGTCCCTAATAGGAATCTGAAATAAACCGAAACATTCGCCTGAAGAAACCCACAGGGGGTAGAAACATAAACATGTTTGTGTAGCGAATCCTCATTCCATTATATTGTGAGCTCTATTCTAACTCGATTTGATGTTTAATGTCGAATGTATTGAGCACTCTATGGAATAAATCCATTCACATCGGATATTGCCTTATATTATATTACATTTTGAATAGAAAGAATTGAAAAAAAAAGAAATTGAAAAATCATCTGGTATACACCCTCATTTAACTTCATTCGACTAATAGAAAAACTTTTCCCCGCAAATCACCCACTGAGCAAAATATTCAATAGAAGTACATTGAAAATTAGTTCTAGTTATACAGAAAATTTCAATAGAATTATCACTAAACACAACAATAAAACTATTAGAAATAATAGAAAGAGAATACTAATACAAAGAAATCAGACAGCAATTGCCCACATATATATATATATATATATATATATATATATATATATATATATATGTATGTATGCATGTATGTATATATGTATATATATATGTATGCAGGTTTATATATGTATATAAATTTGTATGAAGAATGTATATATATGTGTATACATATGTAGTTATATATATATGAATGTGTATGTATATAAGTAAATATATATGCATATGAATATATATATATGCATATATATGTGTACGTAGTTACATATGCACGTATAGATATACATATATGCATATATATACACGTGTATATGTGTGTATATATGTGTCTATATATATATGTATCAATATATATATATATATGTTCATTCATACACACAAGCATATATATATATATATATATATATATATATATATGTGTGTGTATATGTGAGGCCTCCAGCAGCCCTTATAACATATTTTACCCACTAGGCATAGCTCCTGATAGTGGACTAGTTCCACATGGGAACTTTAAACCCTAAAAACACATACTCACACAGCACATACCACGGAAGATGGGAAAAATCCCGAAACAAGTCTGGACCATTAACATCTAAGGATTAATAAACCTTACCTCTAAACACTTTACTCCCGAGTCCGTCTCACTTTTTACAGTACACATTATATGTATATATATATTTATATTCATATATATATATATATATATATATATATATATATATATATATATATATATATATATCAACCCCATCCCCAGTTTTGTATAGCAAACCCAAAGACACATCATCCATCCTCATACCCAGGAATGCAAAATAATAATTACATTAAATTGATGAGATGAATAAAGGAAATTTCGACTTGTTTTTTAAATTTCTGAAAAGAAGGAAGATCTAAGTCAAACTGACTGCGTCTATAATTATGTAAGAACCTTTAATCACCAGTACACTTTCCACACGCGCGCGTGCACACACACACACACACACACACACATATATATATATATATATATATATATACACACACACACACATATATATATTTAAATGGTTTTTGTGGGCGTTCTATATCAGTGTAACTACAAAACCAAATTGGAATTACCTATCTGCCAATATACAAATCATCAATCCACTGTGATAATCGGAGATTTCAAGTAGTTTCAAAATAGCATAACACAATATATATATATATATATATATATATATATATATATATATATATGTATATATATTTATAAGGATGACACAATAATTAATGCTCCTCTATTCAGGGTTGAGCACTCTTTAAGTGAGGTAACTCATCTACTGTAAGCTTATGCAATGCTCTACTATAGGAATTGAGCATTCTGGTGGATGAGGGATTTTTGAGTGATTTAAAATATATCGCTCACATTCAGCCTTAGTCCGTAGTCCAGAGGTAGGATATCGGCATACGGGTCTGAAGTGAAAGTTTCAATTCTGCCTCGCAGTACTGGATTGGATAATGGAAAGTTTATAGCCACACTGAAGAGATGTAATACATTGAAACAGCTGACACAATAATATATATATATATATATATATATATATATATATATAGTGGATCAGGATCCGTTACACAAACACGTTTATATTTCTGTCCTGTGTGAGCTTCCTCGGGCAAATTATTCGGTTTATGTTAGATTTCTGGTGGGGAGGTCCACTCTTTTAAAAATGTCATGAATTGCACAAACGTTTATTTTTAGCTCTACTCTAAATGAATTTGTTGAATGCAAACCCATTGTACTATAATATCATACAATATTATATTATATTGCATTCCTGATACACACACACACACACACACACATATATATATATATATATATATATATATATATATATATATGAGAATATATATAAATATATATATATATGAATATATATACATATAGGAATATATCTAAATATACATATATATATATATATATATATATATATATATGAATATATATATATATATATATATGAATATATATGTATATATATAAATATATATACATAAATTTATATATGAACGTATATACATATATATATATATATACAAATATATATTTGAATATATATATGTATCTGTATGAATACATATACAAATACATAAATAAGTTTATATATGAATATATATATATATATAAATATATATACATGTATATACATATATGAATATATATAAATACATATATATGAATATATATATATGAATATATATATACATATATACATATATATATATAAATATGAATATATAAATATAAATACATACAAATATATACATGAAAATGTATATATAAATATGAATATATAAATATATATACATACAAATATATATGCGTAAATATATATATATATATATGTATATATATATATAAATAAATAAATATGAATATATATACATATGTATATATATATATAAAGAGGAATTAAATAAAAAGGATATCTTTTTCTCTTGCCGGTGATGGTGGACGTGTTGTAGAAAGATTTACTTCCCATGACAAAACCAACCTCTCGAAAACCGTTTCCCGTCTATAATCCCATGTAGGAGCCAATTCTCCAGATCTCACTTTGCCGTTGTCTTGTGCAGCTGACACGCACTCTGTCCGACTGTGACGAGCCAAGAATAAAGAAAAGAGCAATATCAAATCATCGAACAACGCCCGAATAGATCATGAACGAAGAAGAAATATTCGCTGTCTTCTCCATTCAAGTCCTTTTCTTCGATGTCAGCGTACTAGCCAAGTGGACGAGACAGTTCGATTGCTATACATACATATATATATATATATATATATATATATATAGAGAGAGAGAGAGAGAGAGAGAGAGAGAGAGAAAGAGAGAGAGAGAGAGAGATGCATAAAATGAGACAATGATGAAGATATGTAGAGATATATTAAATTGTGCCTTCAATATGCTTCAAAAATTTCCGCACTACACCAAACGGTACTGTGTTTTTCCTGCTTATACTTAGTTACATTAATTTGTGCAGTAATGACATAACCGTACTACATTAAAACCCGAACTAATTAAAACCGCGCAATCTAAGGTATTTCTGCAGAGGTTTGCCCTGTTATCCGAAAATTAAGCGAGTGAGAGAGAGAGAAAGAGAGAGAGAGGACGTGATAGTTGTATATATATATATATATATATATATATATATATACACACACATACATACATATACATATATATATATATATATATATATATATATATATATATGATCATTATAATTAGCACCCCCTTATTCAGGGTTGAGCACTCTTTAAGTGAGGTAACTCGTTCATTATAAGCTTATGCAATGCTCTTCCAACTTAGGAATGATGAATGGGGAATTATGCGTGAGTGAATATATCGTTTAAATTCAACTTTACTAACCGTCCAGCTCTGCGTAGGGCAGAGATAAGATGCCATATGATAATAATAATGATAATAATAATAATAATATATATATGTATTATTATATATATTATATTATATATATTATTATTATTATTAAAAAACCTTTCATTGACCGAAATGGTGCAAAGTGAAGAAGTAAATCGCATTAATTTTGGGGGGAAACATTTTTGAACGTTCACAGACCCAAAAACGGCGGTGATAACAAGTTAGTTTTGAAGATTGTCATAAGTAAATTTGTTCGTCATCCATTGCACCATTTCCATGTCCTTGCACCAGACTTCTCAAAACTTGGTATATACAGGTCATCACCATCATCATCAGTCTTTCAACCATCGTCGTTGGACATAGACCTTCTCCAGGATTCGCTGCACTTCTCTTGGGCGTCGCGGGATGAAATCGAAAACAATGTTCTATGTTTGGTTTAGATAGGCTGCTGCAGAGACAGAGCACATCCCTCTCTCACCTGCGTCCCAATTTCCAATACCTTCAACCTCCCAAACCTCTCACGACTCAGCATAACATACACTCATCACGATTTTTTGGGTCTCAGAACGCTCGAATTAATTTTAAAATTAATCATTTGTAATTTTCTCCGCTTTACACTATTTCAGCTTTCGAGAGTTTATTTTTGGGGGAATGCTCTACTTTCGGTTAGTGGGGGAAATTTGTTTAGTGAAGAATTAACTCAATATCCATACTTTGCATGTATGAATCAACATCGCCTGCGCGTGTACCACAACAAATTATCTAAAATATCATCTAAAAAGTTCATCTACAAAAAAAAAAAAAAAAAAAAAATACCAGCACATATTTCGGGTATTGTTGGTCAAAAATGACCATAGAAAACCCCCAAAAGGAAGACCCCCCCCCAAATAAAAAATGAGCGAAAAAAAAAAAAGAAAACGAAAAGGTTTTTAGATGGTGCCGAATGGTGTGAATTTTCAAGGTTGTAGCCCCAGAAATGTGACCAAGGGTGACCGGAGACACGCGCAAACACACTATTAAACAGACAAGCAAGAAGAGAAGAATCTGTAGCCCGATTGGCTGGTTGGTCGGGCGATTTGTGGGTCCACGGTGATTCAATTAAGAATGGCCAGCGAGATCAGATATTTACGATTTGTACGTAACGTGCGCATGAGAGAATCATGCTCAACCTTACATGGAGAGATCACAAGATAGCACAGTAAATAAGGAAAAAAACAGGTGTTCGTGACATCATAGAAACTATTAAAAAACTAAAATCGCAATGGGCAGGCTATGTTGCAAGAATGAAAGACAACCGATGGACATCACGAGATCACATGCGAAATCGAGGCCGACAGAATACAAGATGGAGAGATGAACTGGCTCCGCGATGCCCATGATAGGGGATTGTGGCGTATCCTGGAGAAGGTCTATGTCCAATGACGGACGTTAAAAGATTTATGATGATGATGAGCTTCAAGCCTGCCGTGCTGGTGGGGAAATATCCTCCCCATTCATGATTTCAACAGTCGACGCGAATGACTCCTCCTCTCAATGCCTTTCTGTCGTTGAGGGCTTGCACGTGAGTTGGCCCCTACCCCTCAGCACAGCCGCCTCTTCCTCTATAAGACTATTTTCTTCCTTTCCTCTTTTCATCGCTTCTCTTTCCTCTGTCTCCCCCGCTCTCTCCGTCGGTCTCTCTCTCCCCCCCTCTTTCTCTTTCTCTGTCTCTATCTGTCTGTCTGTCTCTCTCTCTCTCTCTCTCGCTCCACCCTGACAATTAGTGAGGGCACTGAGTCTGACCTTTCCCACCCAAGTCTCCACCGTCCGTCCGTCCCGCTTTCATTACAATCAAAACTTGAGGGGGTCATCGCCTTGCACGACTTCGGGAAAGTCGAGCGAAACAGTCAGTTCTGTTATTCCTCCTTTTGAAATTGCGATTCAATCTCCTTCTCTCTCCCTCATGTTTTTTTTTTTTTTTAATGTCAAACTCCTACCGAAGTCTTTTTTTCTACCGTAACAACAAGAACTAGCTTCATCTAATATAGGTGATTAAACTCTCCACTGTTTTTGTTGGTCTATCCAGTCGCGTTAAACCAAACAGATGTATAAGACAAACATTTCTCTACCGTGATTCAAAATCACAATCGAACGATTGGTAGGCGGCTTTGTTACCGACTGACCTAAACCAACCAATCCTATGAAAACATATGCTACAAATACGAAAGTATTTATTTCATTCTGATTGATAGATACTTTTAAACTAAAAACATTTTTATGTATTTTTATTCGTTATATATACAATACAAAAAATGCAGTAATCCTCTTCTGTCGGAATAGAAATAGGTGTAGAGTTTGACCCTGCATCAATCAGGCTTATTCTTTTACTTTCTCTCTCTCACACATTCTTTCTCTCCTTTTTATCATTCATTTTTCTTTCTTTTCTTTCTTTCTTCCTTTCTTTCTTTAAATTCCTTGTCTACCTATCCATCTATCTATGTTTCTCTCCAGACCTGATGAGGTGCAGGATTTAGATGCTTTGGAGATATGAACTAGACAGATACAGGAAATACTGGCTCCGCGATGCCCATGATGGAGAATTGTGGCGAATCCTGGGAAAGGTCTATGTCCAACGACAGAGGTTAAAAGATTGATGATGATGATGATGATGATGATGATGATGATGATGATGATGATGATGAAATTCTAGCACAAGGACATCGTCTTGGTGTAGTGGGTCAAATTTACTCGTTTTCTCCCAACCCGTAGCAAGACATTACAGGATCGTGGACTGATATACTTTTGGGGCATCTTCTCTTCCTGTGCCTGAAAAGCAGTTCCTTCTGGATCGAATGTCCACACCAATGAATAAAGAGCTTACTGAAACATTGAAGACACCGGACTTCAGCACAAAAGGATTAATCATTCTGTGAGCCCATCGTACGAAGCGCATGACACAGACCATAGAGCAGAGGGTCGGCAACGGGTGGGCCGCGTCCCTAAATTAGGCCATCGAAGTGATTCCTGTGAGCCTCGGGCCTTCTCTAAAAAGATTTCAAATTTTATGCTCAGTGCAGTTGATGGCCTTTAGTGGTCTTTTGTGTCTCGATTTGTTAAATTTTTGCCTACGAGCATTTTTTTATTTTTAAGAGGGGATGCCTGAAATGTTTACCAGTCCAAGATCCAGTAATGCCTTTCTGCGAGGAAGGAGAAGACGAATTAATTTACATAAACATTGCATTGTATAATTTGTTTATTACAGGCATGTCAACTGACTTTTGACAGATCGCAACGTGTTTTCAAAATTCTTCCAGAAATTAACTAATCGGTGAATTTCGATAAAGATGTCAGTTTTAATTCACAGTATAATTGGATAAATATGAAAACTTAATGCATATTTTTTATACCACTTTTTATTTGCAGCGTAGATATTTGAAATTTGTAGACCTCAACGGCGAATATTTATATGTAAGATATATTATATACATGTGAGTCAAGAGGAAAAAAAATTGACCATTACAGAAAGAAGTTGAAAATGTATGCATTCCTGGAGTGAATAATATCTTCTTAATAAAAGCACTTGAAAAAGTATGTATTCATATGCAGTAATAATATCTTCTTTGACTTTGTCAATAAGATGAAGCACTTCAAAATGTATGTAATAATATGTGTGAATAATATAAACTAAACAATTTAAAAATGCATGTATTCATGTGAGTGAAAAATATTTTTTTAACTTTGTCAATAAAACAAAGCATTTAAAAATGGCTGTATTCATGTAAGTAAATAATATCTTCTTTGAGTTTATCAATAGAATAAATCACTCAAAAGTTTATATATTCATATGTGAGAATAATTTCTTCTTTACCTTGGTTAATAAAAAAAAGCACTCAAACGTGTATGTATTCATATGTGTGGAAAATATCTTCTTTAACTTTGTCAATAAAGTAAAGCATTTAAAAATGCATGCATTTATATGAGTGAATAATAACTTTTTTGATTTTGTCAATAAAATAAAGAACCTAAAAAAAGTATGTATTCATATGACTGAATAATATCTTCTTTGACTTTGTCAATAAGATAAAGTAGTTAAAACTGCATGTATTTATATGATTGAATAATATCTTCTCTGACTTAGTCAATAAAATAAAGCACCCCAAAAAGTATGTATTCATATGTGTGAATATCTCCTTTGAAGATAAAGCATTTAAAAATATATGTATTCATATGATTGAATATATTCTTTAACTTCGTCAATAAAATAAAGCATTTTAAAATGTAAGTATTCATATGAGTGAACAGTACCTTCTTTAACTTTGTCAATAAAATAAAGCATTTTAAAGCGGGTCTGTTTAGTCACTCGATAGAGAGCGTGACGTGCCGAACGTCTTTTGGCATGATGTCGTTGGAAAAAGGGGTGATCAATAAATAAGTTACTTCTCTCACCATTTGTTGGATCACTATAAGGCACTAATTTGAAAAAGAAACGGGCGTATACGCTACAAAGGCAGGCACCAATATAGCATAAACGTACATTGTACACAGACTCCCACCTCCACTAAAAACCTATTTTGGATACGAATTTAAAAAAAAAAACAAAAGAGTAAATGTTCAGTTTTTCAGTTCGCTATCTCAATAGGAACAACTCGTATAAATGATACATACGTACATACATACATACATAGATACATACATACATACATATCGAGTCGGACACACAGACCCACTTGAAAACTGTAGAAACGTATGTTGACAGTGTCGGTTGGCGGTTTCTAATGTATGTATTCATGTGAGTAAACAATATCCTCTTTAACTTTGTCAGTAAGATTAAGCATTTAAAAATCTATGCATTCATATGAACGAACAATATCATCTCCAACTTCGTTTCTAAATATTGCATTTCTCCCTCTTAGAGAGCTTTAGGGGACAAAAAGAGATATGATGCTGAAATGGACACACGAGGGTGGGGATTTTAAAGTGATCCGGGTTTTTTTTGTTCATTGAATTTGTTTTTTTAATTTTTTGTGTTGTTTTTTAGTTTTGTGTTTTTTGTTTTAACCTAATTCTCTACTCTCATTTTTCGCAGTAGATTAACAAAACAAATCGAAAGTCAAAAACAACAGGACTAATTAGTCACTCAATAGAAACTGTCACGTGCTTGGGATGATCAATTAAATCAATTAGAAAAAGTGACGACCGACGAAGTTACTTCTCCCACCTTTTGTTGGGCAGTGATAACTAAAAAAGACCGAATTTTCAAAAAACAAAACCACAAAAAACAAGTGTAGATGCTTCCGGACATAAACCATGGGACTAATTTAGTTTAAGTTTACATTGAAAATTAAACCCTTTGGGGATTTAAAAGAAATAACTTTTTTTTCTTTTAGACATAATGAGAGAATGTTTAAGTTTTCATCTCATTGACACGGCCTGTATGCGTGATACATACATAAAAGACCTGTAGATATTGTCAACACCGAACTCACGAATTAAAAAAAAAAAACAACGAAAAAACATCTAAATTGAAATCCCTGGTTGTCAGCCATCCAGCCAGACCACCTAAAAAACCGAAGAATCCTAGGTTTGGTCGACGGTCGAAGAAAGGAGTCTTGTCTCCTACCCCATATTTTCCTCTTCTCTATCCTCCTCTACTTTACTCTTTTCTTCCTTTTCACTCTCAGCTCTGCCCTTTCTTTTTTCGGGTCAGTTGAACATGCTGGCCATACCGTTTTGTCTACAGTCTGGAAATTTGGTATCAGTAATACAACCGATGCAACCAATGCATCCTCCCAATAGTCACTTATGGAGCTGAAACATGGAACCTAACCAAGAGACAGACCTACTAACTGAGAAGTATGCAACGTGTACATGAGAGAATAATGCTCAGCCTCACATGGAGAGATCACAAGACAGCACAGTATATAAGGAAGAAAATGGGAGCCAGAAACATCATAGAATCTATTATAAAAACTTGAATGGCAATGGGCAGGCCATGTTGCGAGAATGAAAGACAACCAATGGACATCACGACTCACAACATGGATCCCCAAAGATCACATGCGAAACCGAGGCCGACAGAATACAGAATGTGAAAAGATGAATTAGACAAATTCAGAAAATACTGGCTCTGTGGTGCCCATAATAAAGAATTGTGGTGAATCCTGGGAAAGGTCTATGTCCAACGACTGACGTTAAAAGACTGATGATGATGAAACTTCTAGATCCCCACTGTAGAAAAAAATTGGGGGGGGGGGGGGTGAGGTTTTTTTTTTTCACCTTTTTGGAGCTTCATTCTGGTGGGTTCATTCGTCAGATCTAGATTCACCAGAATGTAAATGTTTCTAGTTGTTCGTAAATACTTCATTTTAGATGTATTCTGGTGGAAAACGCCAGTGATGTCTTAAAAAGAATTCAGTCTGACCATTTATTCTTCGATGGGATCCCTTTTTTACATGACTTCAAATTTTGACGCTATGGTTGTTAAATTATTAACTGTGATGGCGAGTTTTTGATAAATCTTTTTTTCTTTTCCTTCACTTTAAAAAAAATTCTCAATTCTCGCCATTAAACTAATGGAGATTAAAAAATGAAATTTAAAAGAAAGAATTGAAGGAAAAAAAAGACAAGTCTGGTTAGTCATTAAATGAAAACTGTCACACGGCGACAGCTTGCTGGGGGATGATCAATTAAAAATTCAAAAAAGGGGCGATCAACGAACAAATCTCTTCTTTCGCACTTTGAAGAGTAAGAATCACTAAAAATTCTCCCCCCCCCAGAAAACAAGCAGGCACAAACGAAGGACCAATTTAGCGTAAAGTTACATTTGAAACTGGACCGACAACTATTTAGGGGCGAATTCAAAAAAAAAAAAATTAATACCTAATAATGACATAATGAGGAGTAAATGTTGAAATTTTCATCCTTCGATGGGGAAAGGCCTGTGCGTGATACATACATAATCAGCGAGCCAGCCGGACCAACTTAAAAACTGAGATAAACCTATGTGGACAGTTTTGGTTGACGTTTTCTAAATAAAAAAGGGGGTCTTGTCCTCAACCGCGTGTTCTCTTTCATTCGTCCCCACCCCATCCTACGTTTGTTGCCGAACAACCAAACCAGCAGGACATCGAAATGTTTCCGGGAGTCAGACGAGAGAGATGTCCAATTTTTTCTCAATCAGTAACTTCCGGTGAATTTCAAGCTCGAATTGTGACCGCCGGAGGTGCTAAGTGATTCGTTCGAGAATCTCCCGAGATTTCCAACCAGCGAGAAGTGGACACAGCTGTGGCCGTAACCGAACTTACTGCTGCTGCTGCTGTTTTCCTGTAAGGAGGTGCAGCGTGGCCGAGCGATCAGTAAGCATGGAAAATGGAATCGGCCAGCCGAGTTCAAATATCCGACTGTGCAGTGTGTGTTCACTTTGCACTGATGTTCTTGGGAAAGGCATGCATCCACCATCATCCCGTTCAGCAATGGGTAAGATAGCAGAGGGTGGAGCGAGTAACGCCACTGCGGGTGATTATCGCTTCTGAGTGTATTTCACATTTCGCAGAAAAAACAAACTTGTGATATGTGTAGATCATAACGGTAAGAGTAAATGAAAAACCAAAAATCAAACAAGAACCATAAGTTCAACGATGCGTCCACCATCTGTGGTCGTAGTAGCAGTGTGTGTGTGGGGGGCACATAGTCTTCCTTTGATTCTCATACTTGTGAAATATTGCAATATGGAAATATTCAGAGAGTGTTATTTCCTATAAAAATCGTAAATGGCCATTTTTGGCATTTTTTGGCCATTGTTTGCTTTTTTTAATGCTAAAATGCGGACTTGGTACATACTATTATGACATCATTGCAGTTGGTAAAAAAAAATTGATCACCAAAGGCAAGAGAAGTGACTTGATCATTGATCATCCTATATTCCAATATTTTAATTGATCACCCCAAAAACGACTTGCAGCGAAAAGACATTGGTCACGTGATGGTTTGTCCGCAGATTGAGAACCATGCAACGTGCACATGAAAGAATTATGCTGGGCCTCACATGGAGAGACCACAAGACAGCACAGTACATCCAAGAAAAGACAAGAGTCAGGGACATCATAGAATCCTATTAAAAATCTCAAATGGCAGTGGGCTGGCCATGTTGCAAGAATAGCGGACAAGCGATGGACATCACGACTCACTCACGACATGGATCCCCTGAGATCACATGCGCAACCGAGGCTGGCAGAATATTAGATGGAGAGACGAGCTAGACAAATTCAGAAAGTACTGGCTCTGTGACGCCCATGATAGAGAAGTGTGGCGAATCCTGGGGAGGGTCTAGGTCCAACGACGGACGTTGAAAGACTGATGATGATGATGATGATGATAAATTATTCTTTTCATGAACAAATTTGCTAAGAGTTTTTATTGTGTGGTGTGGTGTGTATATATATGTACGCGTACAAGTGTTTGAGTTTGAGGAGACATTTTTTTTTCTTTTTTCAGAGTGAAACTCATTTTTTATGACAATTGAAGTGTGTGCACACATTTCTTGTTTAAACGTTCATCGTTACGCACGCTTTCGATTGTCTACGAGTAGAGCATCTCTGAGTGAGTACACACTGCTCGTGTGTGTACACACACGTATAACAGCACGCGAGCACACATACACACACGTGCACGCACACAGGGACACAATCGTTCTTGTTTACACATACTCGTTTGTTATTTATTTAAGCTCATCCTCATCTGGGATTGAGAAAACCTTAGCTCTAAAATGGCCAACTTTAACAATATAGCTAAAACTGTTTAATGAAGAATAAAAATGGCTGACACGAAGCATTTATACCAGAAAAAACAACTTTCTATTTTATAAAAACTTTGATATCTGATCAATATGTTGTCCAGAACCATTAGCACTGATCATTTTTTTCGTAACATAATCAAAATAAATCAAATTGAAATAAAGTGTTTCTTCTTTGACTTCAAATAGATTCTTTTTCGGTTCACTGTCGTTTTAATTAAATTTTTAGGCGCATCCATATATTTTCTATTGTCCAATTTCTTTAAACAATGATAGAATAAAATAAAATTTTTTCTTTAAAAGAGATCATATGATTTAAATACTGAAAATAAGTGTTTTTCGTTATGCGATGATTGTATATAGATGATTGTTTTGTCTAGTTTCTTTAAAAATTAATCTTTTGTGATAAAGAAAAATTCATAACGCCAGCCGCCTGTAACACTAAACAATATGTTATCATAACCATAGCCGTAAAAGTTTAACAGGAGTAGCCATATTGCCGAAGTTAAACGGATGTAGCCATTCTTTTTATCTGTGGAGTATGTGAATAAGATATCCTATTATATTATTCAGTAGACAATAGAGAAAACGATATTTAAATCAAATTTATAAAACTGACATGTTTTGCTTTCGGCTTAGTAGTTATTTTAAAGGAAGAAATATCGAAATGTTCGTTTTCCTAGTAAACGAAGTCTCGCGATATCATACCACGTGAAGCAACGTGAATTGATAATCAGCTGACAATCATTTGAAATGGGCTAAATATTGTCTGATTCCCTCATTGAAATATAAATACACTGACAAACAATTACTAAACATTTGATAGCATAAAAATGTAACCAAGAAAATCCTCTGTAATATTTATTCATATCTCCACCTATTGTTCGAATACATGGATCCGGTTTTCGTTTTGTGGTTTCCTCGTAATTTAAAATAACTAACGTTTGCGTCCACACGGTGTGATATTACATGGCATCATTTACTTGAAAAAAAAAACGAACTTTTCAGTATAGTTTCATTTAAAATTGCTTATTTGTTAATACAGAAAGGCAAAATATGTTAGCATAGTAAATTTGATTTAAATACTAATTTCGTTATCGTCAACTTGATATTTCTTTTTATAGCTAGCGTTTGTTTCAGCCCCAGATAAGTAAGGGCAACCTTTAATTAAACGTTTGAAACTGCACTTTTTAAGTGAGGGCTCAAAGTGTAAACTTTTCACGCTTCAAATATATTTCCGTACTTTCTCCGGGAAGAGCTTAACTCGATGATAAACTATGTGAACGAGAATTAAAGGGAGAATCTTATTTTACTAAGATTTGTTTTACGTTTCATTCAATGATAATGAATCATTCTGAAATAAAGGTAAAAAAAAATGTAAAATAAAAAAATGAAACATTGAATAGAATAAAAAGTAAAATAAAACGCAATAAAATAAAAGTAATTGAACAAAAAAAAGTGTAAGAAAATGAAAATAACAACAAAAATAAATAAAATATAACGTAGAATAAACAGAAATGATAATGCCGAACGGTTTTGTAGAGATGCGCGTGCGCGATCTTATGCTTCTTCCGGTTGTCGGATGACCAACCACGAACGCGAAAGCAACAATGGCAGACAATAGAAAATCCTTGAGGAAGTTGTTGAGATCATTTCGAGACATTTTTCACTTTTTTTCTCTCACCCCTTGACTTAGTCAAATTGGACTCTCTCAACGCAGGAAAACGAATTTTGTCACCATTGTAACGTTTTGATAACAAGTTTACCTAAAAATTGTAATAACGACGGACTTGACAAGAGAACGTCTTCTGAATCGGAACAATGAAACGCAGACTTTCTCAATCATTTTAGACAAGAGGGACTCTTGAAATAACTTACACATCTGAAGGAAACTATTTTTATTCTACTACAGACGATATAAATCGACGAAAATCCAATCTAAAAAGATTTTACAAAACAGTTTTGTAGCTAGTTTTCGCATAAACTAAGATATATTTAGAAAATTTAAAACTATATTTACCACATATTCTATGATGGAGTTATTAGATTGAGAGGTTGAAATACTATGGTTTAAGAAAAAGAAAATATTCTTTTACTTGGATGATAACTATGAAAATTCAAATATTTGCTCTGGTTAATTTCTTGGAAACAAATTTCATCAGAAAATCAATGAATTCTTGGTTCTTGAGAGCCTCGTTTTCACTTGCCGTAAAAGCGAGTCTGATTTAGTCGTTCTGACACGTCACAGACTGTCGTACAATATTTATCTCTAAAGTACAGTGCTTTTATTTTCTTAATCATAGTATATATATAGTGCAAGACGTAGTACTATAGATAAATATAATTATGAATTGCGTTATATTATATTAAAATTCTTTTTTGAAATGATCGCACGTCATTACATGGTTAATGCATCATTTGGCCCAGACAAGGTCAATAGAATAAGCTATGAAAAAAAATGGGGCTGCTACCGATACGGTAGCCGCTATAACGTAGCATTGCTCTTATCATACATTAATACAAAGGCCCAAACGACTGTTTTCACTCTAAAGTCTCATCTCGTTCATTCTCAGTCTATATCTGCTCTATTCGTTTCTTTTAATGCGACAACTATGTATTAAGAAATGGATGTATTATCCGACAGAATAATAATAATGAATTGCGTTGTATAATATTTTTTTGCTTAGACTAAAAAAATAAATGCAAAGAAGGAAAGAAAAAATGAATATATTCTCACACTATGGACACTCACAGAATTGAATTTTACCTGACGAATGCAGCCGTTTGTAAGAAACTAATAGTCGTTAAATAAATCTTATAATGTCGTATTAATATCATTATATATATATATATATATATATATATATATATATATATATATATATATTGGTTTCGTTTCAACCATGTATGTAAGGATACTTTATTTGATATTTTAAAGGAAAAAACAAATTTATGGTGAACAACGTGGGAAAATTAACTTTAGGTTATTGGAAAAAAACTGTCAAATTTTTCGGTTGAATATGTTGGTAGAGGAACAACCTGAAGAAGTTTTTCTGAGTAATTAGTATTCTTGAAGATGATATCATAAGTTGGTTTGCATGCAATCTGAGATCAAAACCGACACAACGGATTTGATATTTACATGGGTGAACACACAATAGAAGTTACACGTACAGCGAGTCACGTCTTTTGTTATACTTACTGATCCCTCATCATTAAATACGTTTTGGGGGTAACCTTCGTAAGTGAGCCCTGTTTAAAATTCAAAATAACATCCGTGTACATTAAATTATGATAATACCCTATATAAAACAACAAACTACATGACATGAGCTGTATATTAAAATCATATTTGAAAGGGAGGCGGTGTTTAATCAACACTGCTGCGGTGTCGTCTTTTGTTTTTAAAATTCCAAAAACGTTGGACATAGATCTTCCCGATAATACGCCACTTTTCTCTATCACGGGCGTCGTGGAGCCAGTATTTCCTGAATTTGTCTAATTATCTCTCCATGTTGTGTTTTGTCGGCCTCGGTTTCGCATGTGATCACTGGTGTTCCATGTTGTGAGTCGTTATGTCCATCGGTTGTCTTTCATTCTTGCAACATGGCCAGCCATTTAAGTTTTCTTATAGATTCTATGATGTCTCAGACTCCCGTTTTCTTCCTTGTGTACTGTGCTGTCTTGTGATCTCTCCATGTGAGGTTGAGCATGATTTTCTCATGCGTACGTTGCATACCTCTCAGTGTGTAGATCTGTCTCTTGGTTAGGTTTCATGTTTCAGCTCCATAAGTGACTATTGGGAGGATGCATTGGTTGTATACTCTTCTTTTTAGAAATATTGAGATCATCTTGTTTTTGAATGATGAGCTTGCTCTGCCGAAAGCTTGCCATCCTAGGGTGATTTTCCGCTTGATTTCTTCTTCTTTTGTGGGTTTCATAGAGATTTGTTGTCCTAGGTAGATGTAGTGGTCTACTTTCTCCAGTTTTGCATCTTTGATTCTGACAGTTATGTCCTTATTCTCAATGTGATCGTTGCACATGACTTTTGTCTTACTGAAGTTCATGTGTTGGCCGACTCTCTCGCTTTCTTCGTTTAGTTAATCTAGCATTAGTTGGAGGTCGTGTAGAATAACTAACAATATCATAAGACTGATAGTCCTCCGTCACGATGAAAGGATGCCTGGTGAAGAGCGAATCGGGGAGGGTGCTATCATTCTCCTGGGAGCGAGTGTGAAAGGGGCGAAGAAATTCCTTTGGCTTTTTGGATAGGAATAAAGATCACAGAATTTTTTTTCAATGAAAGTATATCTTAATTTATTTAGTAATGACGTAGGAAATATTTTAATCAAATAACACATTTTTCTGTGATTTGTTTACCCACATATTTTGATGCAATGCAAGGAAGTTTATCCTGAATGTAAAGTTCCACACACTTAATAATTTGAAGTTGAAAACCGACCAGATAAAAACAATTTAATTTATCCAAATCAATAACAGTATTTTTGGATTGGGGTGCCAAAACTATCTTTGCCTCCCACTCCCAGGGCACTGAGAACACTTGGTTCGTCATTTACCTTCAATCTTGAAAGCTTTTAATATATTTCCCCTTTCTAAGTGTTTTCATCGGATTTAGGCCGCATATGTTGAAGCTAACAAATCCATAACACCTCTTTTCAATAGGGTACACAAATTGTCCGCTTTTACGGAGAAAGGCGAACAGCGAAAATGTAGCCTCCTACATATGCTTCCCAGGTAACCGTTAGAGGTCCAGCATGCAATTTTTTCCCTTCCTCCATTACATCGCTGTCTCTGTATTTCCCATCAACCCCCAACCTCCGATAACACAGCCTAACTTACCATCGTCACCATTTTGGGGGTCTGGGAACGCTCAATTTTTTCTTTTCTCTTTTAAGCTGCCAAAGTAAGCAGAACACATATATGACATGTAAAAAGATCAAAGATATATGTATATATACATACATATATATATATAAATATATATATATATATATATATATATATATGTATATATATATATATATATATATATAGTGAGAGAGAGAGAGAATACGGAATGAAGTGAGACTGAGAGAGAGAGAGAAAGAGAGGGAGTGAGAGAGAGAAAGAGAGAGAGAATGGGAATGAAGTGACATTGAGAGAGAGAGAAAGAAAGGGAGAAAGAAAGAAAGAAAGAAAGAAAGAAAGAAAGAAAGAAAGAAAGAAAGAAAGATGGAATGTGAGACAGAGAGAGGGAGAGAGAATGCAGAATGAAGTGAGAGTGTGGGAGAAACAGAGAGAGGGAGGAGGAAGGAAGCGAGAGAGAGAAAGAGAGAGAGAATAGGGGAACGAAGTGAGACTGTGAGAGAGAAGAAGAGAGAGAGAGGGGGTGGAAGAAAGAGAGAGAGATGGAATTAGAATGAAGAGGAGAAAGTGTGAAGAAGAGAGAGATAGAGAAAAGGAAAGAGAAGGAGTTAAGAGTAGATAAATAGATAGATACAGTGTTTTAGGGGAACATCTTTCTCTAACTTGTAACACGTAAATTTTTTAGCTTATCTCAAAGTAGTATTTATCATTTCATGATGGATATTAACTAATTTAATAATTTGATAAATATTGACTAATTCATTTATGAATATTAACTAACAAATTATAACAAATTATATCAACTCGGCTAACGACTGAATATACTTTGAGGCAAGCTCATAAATTTAGCCGTAACAAATTTGAGTAATTTTGATTTTTTGAAGTTTGTCTATGCATGATTTTTTCAGTGTAGATAGATAGAAAGATCGCTTAGGCTGTACGTGGGACCTGTAGACCCCGAAACTGAAAGAACTTTGGAGGTGCAGAATATCAGAAGAACCCTGAAAAATCTAAAACATTATCTAAAAAATTTCTAAAGAAAATGATGTTACGAAATCTAAAAAAAAAAAAATCTTTAAGAAAAAAATGTGTAGGGGGTGCAGTCAGACCTCCACCCATAACCACCAAAAGAGAGAGAGAGAGAGAGAGAGAGACAGAGACAGAGACAGAGACAGAGACAGAGACAGAGACAGAGATAGAGAGACAGTGGAGGGGAGAGAGAGATAAAAACGGACAAAGTGCAAAATGTTATCAGTTCACCCCCAACGCATCTCAGTCCCAGACTTCCCCTACTCTATCTCTAAAATACGATTCATTGGAATAAAGGCAAATTGAAATCGGAACTGTCACTAACAGAAGACCTGCAGGAATTTTTAAAATTAAAAAAAAAAGAAAGAAAATAAAGTAAAAAATTAAGATTTTAAATAAATCACATTTTTTTCTTCCGTCAAGTCGTAATTTTTAAAGATAGCTACAGGGAATTTTTGCGCATGCGCAACTCTGCCTGTGCCTATGTGCGTATGAAAAAATCCGATGGAGAACGAGAGAGAAAGAGAGAAAGAGAGAAAGAGTGGGAGGAGGGGATAAAGAGAAAAGGAAATAAAAAGTCAGGCGGAAGAGATGTAGAGAGGGAGACAGAGTAACGGAGAATTAGAGGGAGTAAAATGTGCGTTTGCAAGGATCCGAATGAGAACAACACAGGGAGAGTACCAGAGAGAGAGAGAGAGAGAGAGAGAGAGAGAGAGAGAGAGAGAGAAAGAAAAGTGAGAGGGGGTGAAAGAGTAAGAGGAAATAAAGAGAGAACAAAGAGATGTAGTGAGGTGGTAGACAGAGAGACAGAAAGAGACAGAGAATGGGAGTGAACGGAAGAGAAAATGAAATAATAAGAGAGAGAAGGTGAAAAGAAAAGAAAGGAAACAAAAAGAGAAGGGGACGGGATGTAGAGAAAGAGGCAGAAAGATATATATATAGAGAGAGGGACAGAGGGGGGATAGAGAAGGAAAAAGAGAGTGTTGTGTGAATACGTCTGATGAGATGTTCATGATTTATATATAAAAAAGATATATACACAAATAGATGAAACTCACCGTGTGTCTACACAGACTTTTATTCGCCCACCCATGAGGCGGGGGGTCTTAAGCAAGGTTGAGTTTAAAGCAGTGACCTTTGTGCACACAGAAACTCATGGAGAGAGCAATGCTCGGAATAACTCAGAGAGATAGAAAAAAATCAACATGGATCCTTGGGCAGACCAGGGTGAAGGTTATAATACAAATAATGGGGTGGACTTAGCAAGAAGAAAGGTCAACTGGTGGGGTTGATAGATGAGTGCCCATGGGACAGTAAACGCAGTCGGAAAAGACCTGACACAAGATGGAGGGATCAGCCAGATGAGTTTGCCGGTGAGACACAGCAGACATCAGTACAGTCACGGTCATCATGAAAAGAGATTGGAAAGGCCTTGTCCAGCAGTGGACTGTAAAGGTTATACATATATATATATATATATATATATATATATATATATATATGGTACAAATCAGGCTAGCAGTATAACATAATACAATAATATATCAGTAATATAAAGCCACTTTTGTGATGTAATGGATTTATTTCATTCGCCTGATGAGGCACAAAGAGGGCAGAAACATGAGCTAGTTTGTGTAGCGAATCCACATTCTACTATATATATATATATATATATATATATATATATATATATATATATATATATATATATATATATATATATATATATATATATATATAAAAGATCGCTACGTTGAAGTGGCCACTCTATCGCTTACAGGTTCGATTCCTGCAGCAGCCCAATTTTCTCTAATTGTTTATTCTGTTTTCACTATTTAAGCAGAGTGATACATTAACCGTGTAATGACGAGGGATCATTTCGAACAAGTTTCTGTATAATATACCACAATTTATAATCATTCTATTGGATCATGTATTTCCATTTCTTAACACACACACACACACACATACATATATGTATGTGTGTGTGTATATATATAATGTGATAAATGTTTAGCATTTAGAAAAGGATACACTTCAGGTTCATTAGTTCATCTATTTTTTTTTTTACAGGTGAAAAGGATGGCAAGCCTTTGGCAGAGCGAGCTCAACCTTCAAAAATAAGAAGATCCCATTAATCCTAAAAAGAAGGGTGTATAACCAATGCATCCTCCCAACAGTCACTTATGGGGCAGAAACATGGAACCTAACCAAGAGACAGATCTGCAAACTGAGAACTATGCAACGTGCACATGAAAGAATTATGCTGGGCCTCACATGGAGAGACCACAAGACAACACAGTACATCCGGGAAAAGACAGGAGTCAGGGACATCATAGAATCCATTAAAAATCTCAAATGGTGGTGGGCTGGCCATGTTGCAAGAATGGCGGACAACCGATGGACAATGCAATCTCCCCAGAGATCGCAAGCGCAACTGAGGCCTCCAGAGTATTAGATGGAGAGATGAACTATACAAATTCAGAAAGTGCTGGCTCTGCGATGCCCATGATAGGGAAGTGTGGCGAATCCTGGGGAAGGTCTATGTCCAACGACAGACGTTGAAAGACTGATGATGATGATGATGATGATGATGATACTCAACGATTCACCCGAAATTTGGACAGTAAACACCAAGCAATATGGTAGCAGTGGATTTTGTGATGTGGTCAGAAATAAGGAAATATCAGCTTCCAGATATTTCCACATCTCTTTCCACATCACATAATCCACTAAAACCACATTGCAACAGGGCTTTATATATATATATATATATATATATATATATAATACTTTTTTCTCTACTTGAAAAATACAATTTGTAATAATACAAACAAAACGAAAATAGATTTTATTTGTTACAGATGTTTCATCACAGTGCTCAATATTTAATACAGAAAATAGAGCTGGCCAGTTGCTGAGGTGTGCATGAGGCGCGAAATGTTAACATTCTACCGGTATATGTCCTTATAATTCTTATATATATATGTGTGTGTGTGTGTGTATGTGTATATTGATATGTATGAACAAACTGAGATTGATAGACAGAATGAAAGAAAGAAAGAATGTTAGATATATATAGAGAGAGAGATAAATATGAACAGACTGAGATAGATAGATAAATAGATAGATAGAGAGAGAGAGAGATAGAATGAAAGAAAGAATGTTAGATATATATGTATATATAGAGAGAAATAGATATGAACAGACTGAGATAGATCGATCGATCGATAGATATGAACAAACAGATAGATTGATAGAATGAAAGAAAGAAAGAATGTTATTTATATATAGAGAGATAGATAGATAGATAGATATGAACAGACTGAGATAGATAGAATGATAGAGAGAAAGAATGTTATATATATATGTGTGTGTGTGTGTATACAGAGAGAGATATGAACCGTCTGAGAGAGATATGAACAGACCGTGATAGAGAGAATGAAAGAAAGAAAGAATGTTAGATATATGTATAGAGAGATGGATAGATAGATATGAACAGACTGAGATAGACAGATAGATAGATAGATAGATAGATAGATAGGACCTGATGAAGCACAGATTAGAATTGACGGCTAAATATAAACAGACTTTCTTTCCTTATTGAAAGGCAATATAGAAATGATTGGAAGCGTAGTAGCGAAGACCGGTTGGATATAGAGAATGGTGTTTCTTGATTTGAAGGTAAGCACGTCTTGAACATCTGGAGAAGACAAGCATCGCCCGCAGACAATGCCATCTCGTGGCGATGCCGATGCAGAGTAAAGAGGACCCTGGCGCCCTACGTGTGCCTCCCATGCATAATACGACGTCAACAGCAGGCCATGACACACGAAACAAAATGGCTGACTAGTGAGAATCAAAAGGGCGGGAAACTCTAAAGGGCGCTTCTCCGTCTATGTGTCAGTGTGTGTGTGTGTATGCTGGTGTTTGTGTTTGTGTGTGTGTGCTTTTGAATGTATATGTTGATGTATGTGTGTGAGTGTATATGTGTATGTGTACATGTACCTATGTATGTTTTTTGTTGTTGTATGCGTGTGAGTAAGAGTGTGCGTATGTGTATCTGTACCCGTGTGTGTGAGAGAGAGTGTGGGAGTGTTTGTGTCAGTGTGTGTGTGTGTATCCATTCATTTTCCTGTCTGAAAAGTTGTATAAATATCATATATATATGTATAAATATATATATATTTTTAATATATATATATATATATATATATATATATATATAAATGTATGAACACACATATATGTATATACATATGTATGAATACACATATATATATATATATATATATATATATATATATATATATATATATATATATATATATATATATATATGAATATGTATGTATAAAAAAACCTATAAAGCACTCAGTGAGCTCATACCTACGTCAAGGCCATACACCGAATGAAAACTGACTGAAAATCAGTTCATATATAGCTATGATGCATAACCTTCGATTTTCTATATTTCACACCATTGCCTTAATATATGAAAAATACCTCTTAATCAGAAAAAAATTCTAATGCCCGCTTCAAAATGTAATCAATTCTTCTTAAACCCTTTCCCCTATCCTTCTGTAAGATGTCATTGAGAACTTTTGGAGATATTGTGTGGACAAACAGACTGACAGGCAGACAAACATGGGTGAATACATACACCTCTTCCAAATTTGGTGACAGTGCAGAATATATATATATATATATATATATATATATATATATATATATATATATATATGCCATACATGCAAATGAGTGTGTTTAATTTTATAATTGGTTGTACGGTTGTCCAGTCCAACTCCAGTTATAACCTAAAACCCATAATGGATTGGTCCATGTGAAATAGAATTACGTAGCTGATATAACAATTAGAGGGTTATAAGAATAAGAGATCGTCTGTTATAACATAACAATGAAGATTACGTCAGAGAAGCTCTAAAGACTTTGTGCCCGAGGATCTCGCATTAAAACAGCTTGAATTGAGCTGAGACTTGATACTTGAAATACTAAGGATACTTGAAACATTAAAAATAAATTACCTAATAGAATAGCTCTAGGCTCCTCAGTGCCGATCCATACATTAACAACCTCGACATTTTTTACGGGTATATGCTAGTATATATAAACATTGTAGAGTATATATCAACCAGTTCATAGCAGTGCACACGTCTGTTCATTTGAGATGTGATTGTTTTTAATAGATTTGTTTTTGCGATAGTTATTCCCAAGAACATCTTACATGTGAAATAATCTTCTCAATGTTTCCTTGATGAATACAAACGCTATCTTTTTAAACCAAGGGAGTACGAATACTTAACTTGACGTTAGTAATTTTAATTCTCTCATTATTCTTTTTGTGTATCCTTAATTTTAAACATGTCATTTATTCGTGTTTTTAACTTATACAATTTAAGCGTCAATACGCTGTTTTGACATGTTTTACCGATTTTAATTTTGTGGCATAAATAAAAGCTCTTTTTTCGTAACCCTTTTACGTTCGTACATATCATCAAATGATGATCCACAGGCTAATATAATTCAACTTCTGTTCTTACTCACGCATCTACCACGTTTTCAGTACGTTTCCATCGAATTTTCGTGGGAATTACAAAGAATTGAATTATATACAATCGGAGAAGAGAAGAAATGAATTGAGGGTGTAATTTCAACCTCTACCTATCGTCAGGGTCTCGGTGACTCAATCGGTTAGGGTAGACCTAGGCGAGAGAGGTGCTCCAGCGGAAAAAAAGGGTGTGGGTTTGGGGCTCATTTCTTCATTTTCTGATGAATCGCCGTCGCTTTGAACGAAATTTTATCCCTGAAAGTGTTATTCCTTGTTCACATTGTCAGATATAAATATCCATTACTTATCATACTTATATATATATATATATATATATATATATATATATATATATATATATGTGTGTGTGTGTGTGTGTGTGTGTGTGTGTGTGTGCAATAATAGACCATTGATATTGAAACATGTTTCGTCCAGCACCTGAGTGAAATGAATAAAGGAAATGAGCGTCGTACACGACTCGAATCTGCATCTACAAGATAGCAGTTTAACACGACTCTGCTCTACCGACCGAGCTAAGTACGCTCATGGTAAGCAGGGATTCGAAATAGCTAACTCTTAAACTAATCATCTCTCTACACTGCAGTCAGAGACATAAGTATTCATGTATAAGTATGTGTGTGTTCCTATTTTGCCTATAGTATGTATCATTAAGTTGGGAAGTCTATGTCCGACAGAACGTGAGGATTGTAGAGACAATTTATTCGGATATATATTTCGTCCAGCACCGGAATTAACGGAGTAGCAAATTGAACAGCCGTCCACGTAAATGAAAAAAGAAAATGAGTGTATTCATTATGTATATAAGACATATAAAGTAACAAACAACATGTAGTACGACATTTACATGGGTAAATGTGAATGAAACGAAATAACAAATAAAAATTGATTGTTATTTCAGCAAAAAAAATTGAGGGTGGTAATTACTGAGTAGCTTTAGTAAAACAGGCATAGATTTAGAATGGCTGGAGCCTTTTTGTCTCACATTAAAAAGGAATTTGCCAGGAAATTTATTGGACAATTAGGTAGAGATTGGCGAGGAAGATTTTCCCCCTTCTATCACAGAAAGTATCATTTGAAAAGAGAGTAAATTTTCATGAATTTCAAGCACACAGAACAGATGTCGAGAATAAATTATATGAAAAATTGGTATCTTAAGTTCATTTGCAATTTTATCTTTCTACAAGGTTGTTAGACAGAAAATGAATACTTCAATGAAAATATAAAAGATCTTTGCTGAAGTAACGGAATAATAAATGTTATTCCATTAAGGTTTGAAAAGTAGGGACAACAACGAATGTGCCCTCCCAATAGTCACCTACGGAGCTGGAGCATGGGACCTCAAACTAAGACCCATACGATATGCACAACGGAGGATCATAGTTAACATCACATAGACGTTACATTTGCCACAGAATACGTTTATGTTTCTGCTTTGTTTGGACTTCTTCAGGCCAACGTTTATTTAGAAACATTATCTTGAATTCATTTCGATCCCTACTTCCCCTAATAACGTCTTAACTGGGGATCCAAATTAATCGAATGATTCGCCTGAAGAAGCCCAAACAGGGCAGCATTATCTCATTATATATATATATATATATATATATATATATATATATATATATATATATATATATAGTAGATTGTGGATTCGCTACATAAACTAGCTCATGTTTCTGCCCTCTTTGGGACTCATTTCGCCCGATATGGCCCAAAGAGGGCAGAAACATGAGCTAGTTTGTGTAGTGAATCCACAATCTACTATTTATTTCCAGCTCTACTCTAAAACAACTTAACTTCATGAGTAAAATGTTGTATGTATCGAGCACTCTATGAAATAAATCCATTACATTTCAGAAGTGGCTTTATATTATTGATATATTATTATATTGTGTTATACTGCTAGCCTGATTCGTACCACATATAATATATATATATATATATATATATATATATATATATATATATATATATATATATATATATATATATATAAAATAAAAATGACAGATAAGAAGCTTCTTTTTAATTTTTTTACTCATCTTTTCTTGTTTTCATACAAATGAACAGATTTTCTAATGAATACAGATCTTTTTGAAAAGAAAGAGCGCTCTATCTTCTGGAAAATATCTCTATATATAACCAATGATACGTTAGCCTATACGAAAATAAGATTTGAAAATTTTTTTTTTAAAGATACACATGATCCGTCATATTTGATGAAAGATATATTAAATCCCATTAGTCCTAAAAAGAAGAGTATACAACCAATGCATCCTCCTGATTGTCAACAATGGAGCTGAAATAGGGAACCTGACCAAGAGACAGATCTACACACTGAGTAGCATGCAACATGCAAATGGAAGAATCATGCATCACATAGAGAGATCACAAGACAGCACAATATATTAGGGGGAAAACAGGAATCTGAGACATCATAGAAACCATTTGGAAACTCGAATGACAATGGGCTGGCCATGTTGCAAAAATGGCAGAGAATAGATGGACATTACGATCCAAGACATGGATCCCCAGATATAAAATGCGGGACCGAGGCCGGCAGAAATTGAGATGGTAAGATGGATTGGACAGGTTCAGATAATTTTGGCTCTGCGACGCCCACGATAGAGAGATGTGGTGAATCTTTCGAACATAGGGAGAATGATACGTAGACGTAGAAATACGTATATACCAGTAGTTCCAACGGTTTTCGCTGACGGAGGCTTCATAGGTGCTCCAATGGGTGTGGGTTCAAATCCAACATGGACTTTATTTTCCGTTCATCGCCGTTATTTCGTTCATTGACGTAAATGATTCGGTTCGAACAAAATTTAGTTCTCGAAACTGTCTTTGCTTATTCACTTTGTCAAATACTAATACCGATTTTTTATCTCATATATTTATATATGTCTTTCTGATTATCTTGATGTATGATATAAATGCTTGTGAGCATGTATATATCATGTATAATGGTTAGCTATAATTTAGTTTGGCACAAAACCAAAATCTGGTGCACCTAGTGAAAGTTGAACCCGCTAATCAGTAGTAATGCTTTACGTGACAAATAAGATTACATATACTTATTCTTTACTTCCGATCTGCGTGGTTTACTCAATGCTGTCTATCCATGGGCTGAGTTTAAGATGGAGTTTGAAACAGTTAAAATCCGTTCAACCACTAAAACCGGAAAACTGTATAAGATTTATTTCATTTTTGTTTTTCAGAAGGAACTTTTAGTGTGTTCAATAGATGAGACCTCCAGTATGTTTTGAAAACGTTAGTTTCAAAAAGAAGACAATTTTTTAGTTGGGGGCGAGTTCTATTTGCGCTCATCAGGAACTTTACCTTACGTCAATCGTACGAAAGTACGACTTCGAAGTGTTTAGGTTATTTCTGTTGTGAAATAATTTTTTTCAGGAATTTTTTCGTTTTCAAATATATTCTTATGAATTCCTGTGTCACTGAAAAATGATTTCAGGTAGTCGTGCGACAGACGAAAAGTAAGTTTCCGGTTCAACATTACAGTTACATCGTTCATAGCATTCCTCTAACAAACATTTTTTCCTTAACAACAGATGTGTTATTGATTGAAAGTACAAACAATTCTTTTTAATGTTTTTTTTTTTTGCTTTTACTGGTAACAGAAATCATAACCTAAAAATCAACTGAAAATTTAAGGAGAAGATAAATAGTCGTCAATAGTCAATAATAAAGGCTTACAGCTGGGCTTCTCACTCTTGTTTTTATTCACGTCCAATGACACAAATATCTTTGAGGCTCTTCACTCAGTGTTATGAAAGCAATAGACCCTTATACAATCAGTCTTTAATCGTAATCTTACTGTAACAGAACATAGAAACAAATTATCTCTCCCTAAAAAATTGCAAAATATTATTAACGGTGTTTACACTTTATTGTGGGAAAATACCATTAAGAAGAAAATTACTAAAATGTAAGAGACGAATTTTGAATTCATAATAGTATTTACTAGCATTGAGACATTTCACAATAAGCACAAACAAGTTTAAATATTTTCATACAGATTTAAGAAAAAAATCTCTTGTTCAATTCTATTTCAATAATGATACTTAATATTTCTGCAAATATCGTTTATTTGTTGTCCAAGTATTTACGAGCATTGCTTTCCGTAGGGTATTGCAAGCAAATATTTGTACAAGCACAAAATCTGTTTTTATTGCCTAAGATTGCTTGAGCCACTATGGATTTTGGGCAGTTGGAATGGGGGGTCCGAATTAACTTACTAGTTTGGTAACCCCGTCATATAGCGATGTGAGTTCACTTTTTCAAACTGCTTGACCGATTCTGAACAAGATTTTAGAAGGATACAATAAAACAAAATTTGCTTCCTTTCATTCAACTATTTGACACTACTGGAAAATATTTTCCAAAAATTCACAATTCAGAACCACAAAATATGACTAAATGCATGTCTTGTTATACCGATTGAAAAAAAATGATTCTTTTTGAACGATGTTCCTATTTTCAACCAAGCGATTAAAAGTAAAATGTATGTTTGTTCAAATGCTTATGACAAGTGTTGTATATGTATATATGTATATATATATATATATATATATATATATATATATATATATATATATATATATATGTGTGTGTGTGTGTATTCTTTCGCGAAGCCGAAGTCATAATACGTTCAAATACTTATGACAAGTAAGGTATATATATATATATATAAATATTCTTCATTCACTCATATTTATGTGTCTTCAACATGTTTACACACGCACATATATATATATATATATATATATATATATATATATATATATATATATATATATATATATATATATATATATTAATTAATTAATTAATTAATTAATTAATTAATTGATTAATTAAAAATATATGAAATAAAAAAATGCATCATCCATAGACAGCTGTTTCATTGTATCACAACTCTTCTGTGTGGCTATAAACTGTGTCCCATCCAGTACCGCAGAGCGGGGTCGAAACCTTAGCTCCGGACCAAGAAGCAGATGCTCTATCCCTTGTCCTACGTAAAGTAAACGGTCAGTACCCCATCTACCAGAGTACTCAATTCATAATGTTTTTTTCAAATTTAGAAAGAATACAAAGCCATAAAAAAAGAAACAGATATTTTCAATTGTCGATGACATTTGTCACAGTGCTTAGAATCTATCAAAGCAAATGGAGGTATTAATACGTCAAGTAAAACTTGCAAGGATATTTACCCGTTGAATGTCAACATACTTATGGAATAAACCCATTACACGTCAGATATTATATTATATTGTATCATATTGTATTCTTGATTTGTATTGAGTGTGTGTATATATATAAATAATCATTTTTTTCATTCACTCATACTTATGTGTCTTCCACATGTTCACCCGTATATATATATGTGTGTGTATATGTGTGTGTATATGTGTGTGTGTGTGTGTGTGTGTGTGAACAATAGAGAATGAGAGAAACCCAGGAGTAAGATAGTATGGAGACTTTGTTAATTAGTTAATCCATAAATGATTTAATTGGTTTGCTATATATGTTTCAGGAGGTTTTCCCATCTTCAGAAGCGTGTGGTGTGTATGCGTGCAAAAATGATTGCAGTTCTTGTTATTCAACATTTTGATGCTTATTTTGGAATAAACTATTCAACTATGTTTTGTGGAATATATCATTTGAAGGCGTGAATTTCGCTCTATTTATTTAAGTTGAACGTTTCCTTTTCACTATTTATTCTGGTTTATTCGCGGCTGTCAGATGAATGATGGAAATAAAAAAATCCGAGCAATTTTGTTGTATGGATTCAAAATGGGGCGTAAGTCGGCGGAAACTATTCGCAATATCAACCAAGTATTTGGCTTGGAACCGTCAACGAACGTACAGATCAACATTTTCGAAACGGAGACGAGAGCCTCGAAGACGTGATTGTCATTCTATGGTAGACGATATCCGATTGAAGGCCACTATTGTTGTGGAGCCGTCCAAAACAACTTGAGAGGTTGCAGAGGAACTAATTGTTGACCATTCAACTTTGGGCTGACATTTGTAACACATTGGAAACACAAAAAGATCGACATATCAAGCGAATGACCCTGAATGAGAAGCAAAATGTCGCGCAAATGGCCCTGTCATACATATATATATTGTCTAGAAAGTTTTACAGCACCAAACACTAAACATTAAAAAACTTTCTCAATAGATTTTTCGTGTCACTATTTCCAAATATCTGTCATCTATTTCCAAAAGTCATCTTTCATTTAAATTGTGTTATCTATTTCCAAATATCTGTCAATGCAATTTATGTAATTTTCTTCACTGTTTTTTTTCTTCTTTGTTTCCCCTTTATTTCATTTCGGTTCAATGTATAAACTGTCTCTTGATGGTAACTATTTCGGGGATTTTAATAACAAGACAGTTATATTAAGATAGTATCCAGCAGTGTTGATCAAACATTACCTCTCTTTCTTATTATATAGTTCATCCCATAAATATAGTTTGTCATTTTATATAAGGTTTTACGTGTATTGTAAAATGATATTATTTCATGCTACATATTTATTTTTGGAAACAGGGCCTACATACGTTGGTTACCCTAAAGATGTTTTTAACGATGAGAGATTATTAAATATAACAAAAAACATAACTCGCTGTTCGTGTCATTTCTATTGAATGCTTACCCATGTGAATATTAGATCTGTTGTGACGCTTTAAATCTGCCTACAACCAACTTATATCATCTTTAAGAATAGTAATTTCACAGAAAAAAAAACTTATTCGGGTCGATTCTTTATCAACGTATTCAACTAAAGAATTCGACAATTATTTTACACAAGCCTTAAAGCTAATTTTTCCACGTCGTATAACATGAAGATTCCATCAAATGTTTTTTTTACCTTCAATTGTCAAATGAAGTATATATATATATATATATATATATATATATATATATATATATATATATATATTAACCACCGAGTAAAATCGATGGCGTGAATTACTTCCTAATCTTTTTTATAATTATCATATTCTATCAGATATAAATTTACTTATATATATATATATATATATATATATATATATATATATATATATATATATATATATATATATATATGTATATATATATATATATATGTATATGTATATATATATATGTATATATATATGTATATATATATATATATGTATATATATATATATATTTATATATATATATATGTATATATATATATATATATATTTATATATATATATATATTTATATATATATATATATTTATATATATATATATGTATGTATGTATGTATATATATATATATATATATATATATATATATATATATAAATATATAAAGTTAATTTATATCTGATAGAATATGATAATTATAAAAACGATTAAGAAGTAATTCATGCCATTGATTTTACTTGGTTGCAAATTGAGCGGTATTAAATCGTGTAAATAAATAAAGAAATGGGTGTCGTGCAGGGATCGAACCTGTGGTCACCTCAAAGTGTATACTGAGGGATTAATTCTTCATTCAAACATACATTATTCAAAAATAACTAACGAACTTTGTAGATTTAAGTTTTAGTTTTTTTTTTCTTTGTTTGTAAACGAACCTTCTATAAACAGGATCAAAGTTTTTAAAAAAGCAACAACACTTGAAATATAAATATCAAATCATAAAAAAAATAATATTAGTTACTCTCTAAATAACACTAATTATGTTTTCTTACATTTTCTTGATAATGACTGATGATGGTCGAAGGATCTAAAAATTCGAAACCTGCTAATTTTGGAAGATCTTTACATTATAAAAAAACAAGGCGCAGTAGATCAGAAAAAATATTGTGAGTAGAAACTAATTATATCAATATATTTGGAGAAAAAGCGAAAGATCAACTGTTCAATATATATACATATGTATGTATATTAAGTAGAGTGTATTTAAGCATCAATTTTTTCTTTCAAACAATTTTCGTTGAACACGACGGATTAAGTTTGTTCAGTCAACTTTTTAATAGCTTTTCTTTTTTTCGAATAAGATGTTTTATCACAGAATCACAAGTGTTGAGGTACAGTCCAAACTTCAATGACTTGTCCATTAAGCGCTTTCAACCATCAGTAGTCATTTTCATGATTAGATTTCAAAGTCTGACGATTATAGTGATACTTGTTGTGAAAGGTTTTTGCATTTTCCGGAATTCTATGTTAAGAGTGTCTTGTGATGATATTGTTACTTCCGTTTAGTGGCACTTCAAAACACCTGCTCTCATCTCTCATAAAAAACGTTATTGATAATGGGCAGTCTGATTTTGATGGAGATAGCGTCCAAATTCTGTCTTTTTTCTCATTCTTAGAATGGTGCAATATTTTTGTGTTATCAACAAGGAACTTGTGGATATTGTAGGAGAGGTAATGGTGCTATTTGATAAGTTTGCAAATGGAACTTTGATCAGATTAGGGGCCAGTTGATCGACATGAGAGCGTTGTTGTGGTGAATCCAATATATGCTGTTTTTTTTTCGTTTTTTTTAAATGCAGTCAGAGAAATAATACCCATATATATATATATATATATATATATATATATATATATATATATATATATATATATATTCTTATTATGTGTCACCCACAGCTGTTTCGATGTATTACATCTCTTCAGTGTGGCTATAGACTTTCCATTATCCCATCCAGTACTGTGAGGCAGAATTGAAACCTTCACTTCACTTCAGACCCGGAGGCCGATAGCCTACCTCTGGACTACGGAACTGGACGGTCAGTGAGGCTGAATTTAAGCGCTATATCTATTTACACAGAAATCCCTCATTCACCAGAGTCCTCTATTCCTACGGAAGAGCATTGCATAAGCTTACAATGGATGTGTTACCTCACTTAAAGAGTGCTCAACCCTTAATAGAGGAGCATTTATGTGTGCATGTGTGTGTGTGTGTTTGTATGTGTGTGTGTGTGTGTGTGCTTGTGTGTTTGTGTGTGTCATAATTGTAATAGTATACATTTTATACAGTATATTTACAAGGCCTGAGTGTAGATGCGCCCATTCTGGTGTATATGATAAGAATATCGATATTCAATTATGAATAATGTAAAAACTGGTTTCGTAAAAGAAGGAAAGAAAAAAAAAGAAAACACAAAACTTGCTTTTGTTTTTGTTTTTTAAAATTTCTTTTCTGATTTTATTTCACAAACAAACAATCTGTTGTTTTTTTTTCCAAAAGAAATAAAAGAGAAGTAGATTCCATTTATCGGGAAAAGACGACAAAATGGACATTAGTGTCTCTATTATTAGATTATTTTTTCTTCAGTAGAAAAGTGTTAATAAACATCTTTTGAATGTTAAAATACAACTTTTGACGTGAGAGAGGTTAAAGATACAATTTCGGAAAAATTCGGCCTAATTCGGCCATTTCCGTCAAACTTTTCCGTGCCGTTCAATAATTTATCATAATAAATATTTCAGGATATATTTTTACATTGAAAAAAAAAAATTTAATTAATTTTCTTCGCCGATTTTTTTTGTTATTCTTAAAAAATCTGACAAATTTCAAGCAACCCCTTTTCATGTTCATTTTTTTTTTTTTTCGCTTCCATTTCTCATTGCTTGCCATTAATTGTTGGGTGGGTTCGGTAGGAGACCAAGGAAGGGTCTTCGTCTGACCCCTAGGCTTTCCCATTTCACCCATGACAATCGCGCCGTCAGATCTGAAAAAAAAAAATAAATAGATAAATAATAATAATAATAATGATAATAATAACAACAACAACAACAATAATAATAATAATAATAATAATAATAATAATAATAATAATAATAATAATAATAATGTAAAATTGGCAATTAAAGATCTTCCAAAAAATGAGAGGACACTGGTAGAAGAACTGTAATACAAACAACAAAAATGAGGATGCTCGTCCGAATGAATAAGTTAACAAGTGAATGTCGCCAAAATAGAGTATAGTAATCAGTATTTTTTTTTTCTTCTTTTTTCTTTGAAGGGGTTTGCTGGATTAGAGAAGGTAATGCCCACGGAACCCCGACAGTAGAGTTAATACCTACAGGACATCAATTATCATTGAGATGTAGGCTGGCGTCAAAACAACGGAAACTTAAAGACAGGATATAGGGTAGATTTTTTTTTGTTTTTGCCACCACACCCCTTTTAGTGGTTGAACCTTGCCTCTAAGCCCCTTTCATCGAATGATCAACTGGATACTGCAAATCTCAGAAAAAATTTTTCAATATTTTACGTCCGTCATGATGGGCGAATTAAGAAAACAGCCCAAATAACTAGAGAAATTCTTGCGTCCCCTTTTGATATTACTCACAATAAGATAATCCGCTATTTTTAGCTAGGGTAAAAAGAGGATTTCGATGTAATGAAGATATATGATATAGTAGATGTCTAGTTCCCAAAATTATTAGGGCATGCCCGTTCAAAAGGTGCACCCAGTTTCATGAAAATCTCCCGGAGGTTTAAACTTTAAAGCAGTGACACGCTGTTCTTTATTTATTTTGTCGTTAATCGAGACAATCAAAACATAAGTATCCTCATTGATAATTGTTACAATCAAAAAATAATTTTTCAATACTGTAATCAAATTTAATCTTGTTTTTGTCTGGAAAATTCGGCAAAAATCCCTGATTCTCTCTCTCTCTCTCTCTCTCTCTCTCTCTCTCTCTCTCTTCACTCTCAGTCTGCCTGTCTGTCTGTCTCCATACTCACAAAACACTTTATATCTATAAACTCCCGCTCGTGAACGTTGCTGACATAGTTCATATTCTAATTGGGCGAAAAATTTACACTTTAAATGTAAATCGGGCGACCCCCTCAAATCGAGAACCGTTCATCAAAGCGACTTCAAATTTGACTCTGTAATGTCCGGGCTACGGACCAACATAACCGGCGAGTATTAACTTCGTACAATGGGCAGTTGTCAAGATTTTCCAATTATAGTGAGATTGGCAGTTTGATCTTAGAACAATCATCATGAATTTAGCGAGGACGCGACAAACAAAAACTCTTTTGAAAGTTGTAAAAATAAAAGGCTGTGTTTTGTCAGGGGCCCTCAAATGACGGATGTGGTCATAATTAACCACTTGAGAAAGTGGAGATGAAAGCAGACGGGTGCGTCATAACCGCCGGGACATAGAGTATTAATACGTACTTCAAGAGGCGGCGGAGCAGAAAAATCTTACGCCACTGAAGACGGTTTCCAAAATGGTGGGAGATGAATTTACAGCCGTAAACAAACGGGAGACTACAAATGCACACCAATATAAAACCCCTCACTCGCAGAAATGGGCGTGTGAGAACTCATTGGTGAAGGATGGGGACAGGGCTTGATTTGTCCGAAATTTCACATGTTTTACCTGAATTACGCTGTTTTGCCTGAAATTCAAGTGTTTTGTCCTGGCTCCTTAGTTTAAGCCAAGAAATGTAACTAAAAGTAGAGTATATTCGTGTAGAAATTGGGTTATCAAAAAAAAAAAAAAGAA